>PVIH01005251.1:0-126846 GCA_004025045.1 Sigmodon hispidus
TTCCTTCTCATCTTTCTCTCTGATTCTTGAGCTCCCGAGAGGGAGACCAGTCTCGGTGACCACACCAGTCAGAACACAGCTCTGGCTCACGATGGCCCCAGCTGCCGTGTCTTCTACAGTCTAACACTTGTTCCTCTTGGCAGTCCCATGAGATCATGTGCTTTAAATGCACCCATTTTACAGACACAGAATTGAGACTCTGCAGATTGGAAACTTGTCCAAGGTCCTGTTAAGATTCAGACCCTGCAGCCTGGGCCTAGCTCTGTGTCACAGCCACAGCCTCCCATCTTTCTATCAGGCCTACATGTGGTTCAGGACACCTCTGTCAAGGTGTCACATCCTCCCTAGGAGCTGAGACCCAGGGTGCCACAGCCAGCAGGACTGCCAAGCTCTGCGCTATTCTGCATTAATCGATAGGGCAGGGGCAGTAATCTCCAAGGCGAGAACATTCTAGACCTGGGCAGAAGAGACAAGAATACAAAACCCCTTTTTCTTTTAGGGAACTTGAAAAGGGTGGCGTGTCAGTCCTCCACCCTTCTCTGTGACTCCCCTGTGGTGCAAGGGTTTTTACAGCTGTGTGTGATCCCTGGTGTAGGACAGCTGCTTTGCTCAGACAGGGATGGCAGGCAGGTGTGAAGTCACAGGAGGCGCGGTGCCAAGGTGACACAGTGGTCAAGACTGAGAAGTGGGGTCTATGTTAGTGTCTGGGGATCTGTATGACTCCATGAGAAGAGACACAGTGTAAGGCCTGGGAGGAAGAGCCCAGAGGCTGGCAAGTATGGTTTGCATGGGAGATGGGACAGCAACACTTGCTGCAGACAGGGCAGGGGGCTAGGTAGAGGGTCCCAGGCTAACCCGGGGCCCTGGTACTGATGAAGGTGCAGCACTTAAAGGAGTTTGCCAGAAACGAGGCTAAGCTAGGCTGAGCATTCGCAATTTGCTTCTGGCTAGCTCCTTTACCTTCAATTAACCTGTTTCTCTTGATCTGCTTTACTGTGGTGCTTGTTACTGTTGTTACTTCTGTAGATCTCACTTTCACTGTGTCTAGAGTCTGGCTGGCGGCTCCCTTGTCCTCCCCTCTTCCTCTCTCTCCTTCCTCTCCTCTGCTATTTGGTCTCTCTCCTGCCAGACCCGCCTACCCCTACCCTGCCTGGCTATTGGCCATTCAACTCTTTATTAGACCAATCAGGTGCCTTAGGCAGGCAAGGTGAAACAAATGTAACACATCTTTAAACATACATTCTTGCATGTTAAACAATTATAGCATAAACAAATGTAACATTTTTTAGGGGATCTTTCTTTATCAAACCTTATTTTCTTTAAGCCAGAGAGAACCCACAACCTCTCATTTTCTGTGGAAATAAACAGCAAACCTCTTTTCCAAAGTAACATATCTTTTGATTTTAATTTTAAAGTCAAGTCATTTACAAAATACGTAGGTTGGATTAACCCAGCAGCATTTATAATCACATGTCTGGATTAACCCAGCAGCATTTATAATCACATGCCTCTTAGCAGATCTTGCTTCTTCCTCATCAGTCAAACAATTCAAAGACAATTAATATACAGTATCCAGGTTCTCTGTGTATTTTCCATCTTTATGTGACTCATTATTATTTTTACTCTATTTTTTTGGCTGTGAGCCTAGCCTTTAATGGCTGAGCCATCTCTCCAGCCCCCCCTTTACTCTATTTTTTTAAGACAAATTTCTCTATCCCCTTTTCTTTTTTCTTTCTCTCACAGTCTACATATATTTTTAAATACACTCTAAACCATTTTGAGGGTGTTTTTTTTTTCTTCTGAATCTGTCTTTACTGTATGTCTTCTATCTTTTTTCTGACCCCACCTTTAATCTGCTAAAGTGAGGCTGGGATTAAAGGCTTGGCTAGGGCAGCTGGCCGCTCCATCCATCTCTTTAGTCTAGCTTCATAGAGAGTATAGCTACATAGCAGAGGTACTGGCAGGAGCCACATTTATCACCCCAACTCTGGGGACTTTTGGGGTCCACATTGCCACCAAGTAGAGCACTGCTGCCTGCTGCTTAAGAACTTCATTTAAGTATTTGGCAGTGGGGCCTCTTAAAAGAGTCACACAGTTTTTGCCACTAAGGCTGTGTCAGGAAGTCTCATTTAAAGGAGCCATGCCTCTGCTTGCCAACAGCAAACAGAACTGACCCAAGAAAGTGCTGCTGCTAAGAGTCCAGCAGTCTTAGATTCTGTTCCCTTTCTGCATGTATGAACAGAAGCCTTAAATCCATCCTATGCAGCTTGTGTTTACAAGTAGGCTCCCGTGAGGCTTCAGGAACTGGCCTTGTTGCAGCCAAAGCTGCCTGCTTCAAGCTCTACATTTCTACATTACTACGGCCCACTTGGGAGACATAACTCAGAAGCTGTTTTGGCTCCATTTCTGTGCTCTAGGACCTTTTTAAACCTCCTCAGGCTTTATATGGGTGTAGTGCACCATGTTGGGACACCATTTGTAGTACGATATTTCTGGCCCTGTCTAGCCCTGAGGTTTAGACCCACGGCCCTGCTGCTGCTTGGTTCCAAATAATGATTCATGGGTTTATATTATTTATAAATTGTTCAGCCTGTAGCTCAGGCTTATTGCTAACTAGCTCTCACATCTTAACTCAGCCCATTTCTATTAATATATGTCTTGTCACATGGCTAGTGGCTTTACCTGTGTTCCATTATATCTTGCTCTCTTGGGCAGCAGCTCACAGCATCTCCATATGACTCCACCCTTTTCCCCCTATACCCCTGCTTGGATTTTCTGCCTGCCTATAAGCAGGCTTGCCACAGATCAAAGCAGTTTCTTTATTATCCAATTGTAATTCACAGTGTACAGAAAGACATCCCATACCACAAATGTAACACATCTTTTTAGAGATAAAGTAATATTCTGCAGCATAAATAAATGTAACAAATCTTTGCCCAGTTAAAATAATATTTTACAACAAGAAAATGAATCTGGATCCTCTGTAAGAGCAGCAAATGCTCTTAACTGCTGAGTCATCCCAGGTCCCTTTATTTAGCTATTTTTTATTGTGAACATATCATGTATGTTCCCAGTAGACACAAAGAAAAGAGAAAGAAACCAGAGACTGTGACCCAGGTCAAGAGAGAGCTGCATCAGCCCCCAAGGGCTCCTGAGTGCCCATCAATAACACAACACCTCCCTTCGGGGGGTGGGGGGCTGAGCTGACATACACCCTCGTTTTCTTTCTTTGCTTATCACCTTTGGGGATGGCAGAGTTGATTTTACCTGCTCTAAACTCAATGTAAGGGCATTGGACAATGAGTTTTGATGCTCCATATCACACTGGACAGATCTTTCTGGATCATTGCTGTTTTTTCATGCAGTACTGAATAACATTCTAGAACTGCTACTGTGTCCATTCTATGAGAAACATAATGGGCATTTGCATCATTTCTGGTTTTGTTTCTGGGTTTATCAGTGCCACTTTGGCCACTTCAGATTAGGTGTCCTCCACACAAGCATCCCTGGACTGGTCTCAGTCCACTCCAGCCAATTAGTCCCTGCAGGACAATGCCGGTGTGTTTAACACATGGACACTTCCCCTTTGCACCATCTTCTTGCCCATATTCGGCATCATCCAATGCCTTGGCTTACCAACCTCATAGGCGTACCATGGTTGGCCATGCCTTAGCCACTGTCTAAATAGCCACTAAACAGCCAGTGAAAAAGTCAAACTTTGTCTTCATAGAGTCATGGCCTACCTCAGGGTAATGATGCAGAGCGTCTGGCCGAGTGCCCGGCACAGCGCAGAGGGTGAAGGGAAGGGGCTTGTGTGACAGTGGCCCCTTGCTTCCAGGCTGGCCAATCCTCCTGGGGCTGACTGGAGTCCCCGCCGCTCTACAGCTCCTCCTCCTGCCCTTCTTCCCCGAGAGCCCCCGTTACCTGCTGATTCAGAAGAAAGATGAGTCTGCCGCCGAGAAAGGTGAGGCTTACGTGGTTTCCTCTTAACCCTGGATGCCCAGACTTTTCAGCTCTGCGTTCATGCCCTCTGCTTGTCTGTCCCTCAGCCCTGCAGAGACTTCGAGGTTGGAAAGATGTGAACCTGGAAATGGAAGAGATTCAGAAGGAGGACGAGGCAGAGAAGGCTGCGGGCTTCGTCTCTGTGTGGAAGTTGTTCAAGATGCAGTCTTTGCGTTGGCAACTCATCTCCGTCATCGTCCTCATGGCTGGACAGCAGTTGTCAGGCGTGAATGCGGTACGGGCAGCCCATGGGGTTAGGGGTAGCAGGCAGTGTGTGACCAGGTGCTGAAAATGATTCTTGCATATGAGACGTTAGGGTGCAGTGGGTCACTGGCCATCCTATATTTGAGGCCCTCTGCCAAACCCATGGTTGCCTTCCAGATCTACTACTATGCTGACAAGATTTACTTGAGCGCAGGCGTGGAAAGAAATAATGTTCAGTATGTGACTGCTGGGACAGGAGCAGTCAATGTGTTCATGACCATCGTCACGGTAAGTGTCTGTGAGGCTGCGGTCCCAAGGGTAGAGTGACATCTGGGGAGTCAAGATGATCCCAACCTTGGAGGGAACTAGGGGCCTGAGGCATGCCCCAGCCTCAAAGCTTTTCTGTGAGGATATGCCTGACCCCTAAAAACAGAGGCCCAAACTCTACTCCAGATGCTCCCACTATGTGTTCAGGCCTCTTGTATCTGGGGCTGCTGAGCTTGGCAGAAATGGAAAGGGTCTCTGCACAGGGTAACACAGCAGCCTCACAAGCATCTGCTTCTCATGACTCACTGCTTAGGTCAGACCTCAGTGAGACTGGCCCCCTGCTCAGAGGAGTCAGCTAGGCCTCCTCATGGGCAGAACCTCTCAAGTTTACTCCAGTGCCTGACTCCTCCCTTGCAGAAGGCCTGCAGCTTGCAGTCACAGAGCTGGGGCTCTTAGGTTGGGCTCTCATTTAAGAGTGGACACCTGGGGCCCTATAGACTCAGCCGGACCCTCCACTGGCCACCCAAAGACACATACATGTTCTGTGCATACATGTACAATTATGTGTACACCAGGGTCTGAGTGCACATTCCTCCTGACCCCTCAAAGGTTGATTGAGGAATAGTGAGGGTGTTCCCATGAGGGCAACCCCAGGCAGGGGTGCTCTGCTGCAAAGACACTGGCACTGGCGTGAACCCTCCCTTCCTCCCTCCCCCCTCCCTCCAGATATTTGTGGTAGAACTCTGGGGACGGCGGCTCCTCCTTCTTCTTGGCTTCTCCACCTGCCTCACGGCCTGCATCGTGCTGACGGTTGCGCTGGCGCTGCAGGTGAGGAACACTGTGACCATCTCCGGGAAGGCACTGAAATGCTGGTGTCACATCAGAAATGGGAAGGCGGGGAGATTTCCCCTCTTGGGATACTTTAAGCCAAGTGAATTCTCCACTTCTCTGTCTTCCTCCCCTGACCACAGTTTGCGACGTGTGACCTGTGGATATCTGATATCTGTGACCCTAACAAAGGGCTTTGGTCTATATTTATTGATCAGCATAGTAAACACTGTGAGGTGTTGTTGTTGTTGTTGTTGAGACAGGGTCTCTCTACATAGCTCTGGCTGTCCTGTAACTCACTATATAGACCAGGCTGGCCCCAGACTCCCAAGTGCTAGAATTAAGGTGTGCACCACCACCGCTTGGCTATGTTACAGAAATTTTTATTAAGAGTTTTACAAAGGAAGATGTTAGTTACTGACCCCAACTGGCCCAGAATAGCAAAGTCACACAGAGACATTATCAATCTATATCCCCATTTTACTTCTAACATGTGTGAGATGTTTGTTGCTTAAGTTTGCTTTTAACCTGCTGTCTGCTTTCAGCAAATAATTGCCATAACACACACACATACACATACACATACACACAAATGTGTACGCATACAAATGTGCACACACACAAATGTGCACACACACATATACATACAAAAGTGCGCACACACACAAATACAAACCCTAACCCTTACCCTTATTCTAACCCTAACCCTTACACACACACAAGCATACATACACACAAATGTGCACACACACAAGCATGGAAAGGCAGGTCTCGGAAGAGATCATAACTAAAGATCAAAGCTCTGCATTTAGCTTAGGTTGTAGGAGTTGACTGCGTAGGAAATCAAGATAGGTTGGTTACATTGCTGTATTAATGAGAAAGTAAACTTATACAGGCTGAACACCCAATAGGAGAGCGGGTTAAGTACATAATCATGAAGGATCTCAAAGCCCATTAGTGACTTAGCTGTAGGGTCCAGCAAAAGTTCAGCCCCTTGAAAGCCAGAGATATTTTCAGAAAAAGATTGTCACAGCAGGTTCTAACCATGCTGGTGGCTTTGCTCAGGAACAGGAACATATGTTCCCACCCTATGTTTTTACCCTAACAAAGGGACTAGACACCAAAATTAGTTTGTTTTGGCAAGTGTAGTCTTTGTCAGATGTCTAGGGACCATGTGTCCTTCCTGCAGCAAATCCAGCCCCCTCTCAGTTGACTTCTAAGATCTCATCAAGTGGTATAGCAGCGCTACCACTGCCTGCTTCCAGACCCAGCAGTACCATCTCTGCTCTGAGGTCCCCGAGGCTCCTGGCCCAGCAGGTCTTTGCTCTGCCAAGCACTAATGACCTGTTTCCCTACCCCGACAGGACACCATCTCCTGGATGCCTTATGTCAGCATCGTCTGTGTCATTGCCTACGTCATAGGACATGCCGTGGGACCCAGTATGTATCTCTAGGCTGGTTTCATAGTCTCAGTGCCCCATATCCTGGTCCTCCATGAGATTCTCCGAGAATCCCCAGGGAGGGTGGACGCATCCCAAAAGAGACCTTGCTTCTTTTAGCATGGGATAGAAGGGGATGGCTTGGTTGCTTGGGGGTTTGGGTGATGCAAAGGTCTGTGGGTTGTGAGTGCTGCCATGTGAGATTAGCAGAATAGGTTCCACAGGCAGCCTCTGTCATACAACACACCCAACATTCTTATTATTGCATTTGCTTCCTCACTCACACACTCCCCAAAGTCCTGTGTCTTAGAGACACTCACTGCCCCCATTGCCAGGTGACCAGGGTGCCAAAACACACCCATGGGCTCAAGGGCCCAGCATAGTGCCCTAGGGGAGGTTGTTTCCCCCTAACCTAACTGTCGCCCCTTCTTCCCTTCACCCCTCCCTCTCACACCTCTCCCTCACCCTCGTTTTCTCTTTCAGGTCCCATCCCTGCCCTGCTCATCACTGAGATCTTCCTGCAGTCCTCCAGGCCAGCCGCTTTCATGGTCGGAGGCAGCGTCCACTGGCTCTCCAACTTCACCGTGGGGCTCATCTTTCCGTTTATTCAAGTGAGTGGGACCCAAATCCCCAAGCCACCAAGCAAGAACCTTCTAGTTCATCTTAATGCAAATAACCCCCCTCACTGGTTCCTGTTCCCACAGGTGGGGCTCGGTGCCTACAGCTTTATCATCTTCGCGGTCATATGTCTCCTCACCACCATCTACATCTTCATGGTTATCCCAGAGACCAAGGGCAGGTCATTCATTGAGATCAACCAGATCTTTGCCAAGAAAAACAAGGTGTCAGATATATACCCAGAGAAGGAGGAACTCAGTGACCTTCCACCTGCCATTTCTCAGGAGTAGCAGAGCCCGGCCATGAGCCAATATAGCTGGTCTGCACGGACCTCTTCTCGCCTGACAGGAAATGCCAGCCTCATCACCATCCTCCATCCAGCGGGGACATCTGACCTTCTTTTGCACTTTTCTGTTATCTCTAAGCATAGAGACCAGTCACAGGCTCTCAGTCATGTGCAACACTGCCCCTCACCTTTGCAACTGTGGTGGGTATACTGTGACATAGCTTTTCTAATAGAAACAGTTACTACAGGACCAGATGTAAGGATCACATTATACCAGCAAAGATGACTCTTCTGTGGCTCCCATGTACCTCCAGGGTCACTGACATTTGCTCAGGATTGAAGTCATCCTCTATCTTGACCCCGGACTGTCACAAAGCTGGGGAACAGACCATGGGAAGATATTCACTGAGCATGAATTATTAACTGTAAATGATAGTATGAGTGGACCATGATGTTACCTCTGTAAAACCAATAAAACAGATCTGATCACATTTCACCAAGACATAGCAGTTCTCTGTGAGCAGAAGAGAGCTGTAGGGGTGACCCACTGCTGAACACGACTGGGCTCCTGAGGATGCTTGGATGCTCTCTGATGAAGCATGAGAGCTGCAAAGCTTAGAAGTGTTAAATATAAAGTCCGAGGGAAGGGGACTCTGCCCGTCTGCAGTTACATGATGAGTCCCCGGGGGCTAACGCTGCAGGATGGGAAAGGAGGAAGTGTGGGCGGGTGCCCCTTATATCAGCATACAGAATGGAGTCTCAGAGATGTGGGGGGGGTGACAGAGAGAGGGGGAGAGAGAATAAAAGAGTATGTATGTGACAGTGTGTGTGTGTGAGAAAGAGAAGAGAGGGTGTACGTGAGAGTGTGTGTGAGAAAGTGTGTGCTTGTGTGAGAGAGAATTGTGTTTGAGAGTGTATGTGTCTCTCTCTGTGTGTGTGTGTGTGTGTGTGTGTGAGAGAGAGAGAGAGAGAGAGAGAGAGAGAGAGAGAGAGAGAGAGAGAGAGAGAGAGAATGTGTCGTGAGAGAGCATGTGTGGAGAAAGTGTTTACAAAAGCATAGGGAAAGCCTTAAGGTGTGCGGAAGGAGGATTTGGACAGGCGATGGATGTCTTTCTGAAGGTTAAGAATGGCAACAGTCAGGATGACAGAGACAGCCATGGGAGTGAGCAGCAGCAGTTTTTACACATGTAGAATAGAGATCTTCTGGTGTTGAGTCATGTGACCTGCAAAAGCAGTCTGAGACACAGGAAGTACACGCTATGGTTGATCTTGTAGTAGGCTGTTACTACAGCACGTGAGCAACACAGAACCAGTGAAAGATGAACTCGCTGAGTGCTGGGGAATGGTGATATCAGGATCGGGAGGTAAGGACTGTGGTACCTACCTCTGTGGATCCTGCTCACAGGAGCAATAGTACCTGGAGCCAGGGGAGCCCCCAATCTCCTCTCTGCTCAAAACCTCTGTTCTGCCCTTTATTAATCATGCAAAACACCAAGTTACTTAGCTTTTCTGTACTTCAAGTGAAAGTGAACAAACAGGAAATGTGGCTGCCACAGAAACAAATGACTTCATGTGTCCGTAGCATCTGACTTGGTGGTGCATGTTTGGTACTCTCTGCTGTGGTGATACACTTGGGACCATATAAGCCCACAAGTGAAACACACTGGGAGACAATTACGTGCATGGATGCAGACGGCAGGAGCCATCCCATCATTGCAGTGAGAGAGCACAGGTGGTATGGGGTTCCGGAATATTCCGTGTGGCAACAGATTAGAGTTGGAGACCTTGGTGTGCGCTCACATACAATTTAAGACTCACACATTTATACACAGAAATATCTAGAATGCTGCTTGTGTGAGTGAGTGGGTTACATAGAAAAGGGCATGGGAATAGGGTGGAAAAGTCTTAGACAATATGATGGGTCCTCCAGTTAGCGAGGGTTCAATAGAAGCAGGATGTTCCATTCAGGGAAGCCCTAAGTATTTTGGTCTAGAAGGAAACTCAGTAAGTTAGGGCTGATGAGACACCCTATAAGTCTTTTTTAGTGGGGAGGAGGATGTCAGGGTCTCACTATGTATCCCTGACTGGCCTGGAACTTGCTTTGCAGACCAGGATGGCATTGACTCACAGAGGTCTGTCTGCCTCTGCCTCCTGAGTCCTGGGATTAAATGGGTGTTCTACCATACTCAGTGACCCAAGTCCTTAGAATGGCTCTGAGTCTGAACTTGGTTATTGTAATAGTCATGGAGACCAAGCATGTAGCTCAGTGGTAGAGTCTAGTATGCATGCGGCCCTGGATTTCATCCCCAGCATTGGAAAACAACCAGGATAATCCTGCTGTTAGATGAACACAGAGTTTCTAGGAGTTCCTGGTGGGACTGGAGAAGGGAGAGACCAGCTGGTAAGTATAAGGCCCAAAGAAAGAGAAGGCAAGTAAAACAAGACTGAAAGGGATACAGGGAAGAGAGGATGCTGAACACTTAGGCCACAGGAAAAATTTGAGTGTCATGGGCTGTAGTGGGATACAGGTGTTAACCAAGGAAGCGTTAGTGACCTCGGTGAATCCTAGTGACCTCAGAAGATCCAGCCCCCGATGGAGCACGGCTAGGATCGATCGAGACCCAAGAACACCGACTGGCCTTCCTGTTGGATTCCTGCTTTCTCTGGGAGTAGACTGGACATCCAGCATGGAAGTTCCCAGCCTTCCTAGAATTGCATTAAGGTTACCTTGTATCTGTGAGTGCCTGTTTAACCCTTTAATAAATATCAATCCTTATATGATATATTGCATTTGAATAATTTTGGCTATAATGGGCAGCCCGTGGGCTGGGCAGACAGAGCCCCAGGCCTGGTCACACAGTGGCTCCCCACAGAAGATGTGGGAGCCCTGGAGGAAGCTAGGCTCCCAGAGCTGTTCTGAGACTAAGCGCAGACTTCATTTTGTGAGTGTCAGGTATTTACAGAAGTTAGGGGTTGCATGGCAGCCACAGGAAGACCCAGTGAGCAGTCTGCCATCGGCTGGGGTCGAAGGAAGAGGCTCATTAGATTTGGTAGCCAATGGCCCCAAGGGTTTAGTGGGGGTGTAGGCAGAGGATCAGTCCTTAGGCTAAGAACTGCCCAAAGGTCGGAACAGTTACCTCTTCCTGTCCTCCGGCTCCTCATCCTCTGGCTTGAGTGCTTTCTCACTTGTGTGGTCACAGCTTATGACAAATGTCCAGATTCTAGAAGTTTGAAGTCAAACCATTCTGTAGACTAAGTCAGTTATGGCAGCAAATGTCTGTAATAGTAGCTGGCTCTTGCAAGGTGAAGGAAGAAGGATTAGGAGTTCAAGGTCATCCTTGGCTAGATAGTGAATTCCAGGATAGCCTAGGATACTTGAGAATCTATCTCCAGAATCCAAAACCAATCTCCTCCCCTAGACACGACACTTTGGATAAATCAGAATGGAAACGCATCAGGACAAGTGAGTCTTGACAGAGAGTTTTAAGTGCTGATAACAGATATAGGAAAGGCAGAACTCCGAAAGGGTTTCCAGCCCCCAAAGTCAGACACATTCAGAGTCCAAATCAGGTCCAGAATTTCTTCTGGCCAGAAATTTTCACAGTTTCATAGCCCAAAATGTGGACTAACCTTGGATGCCTTGGTCACCTGCTTTTTATCTCTACACTGCTGGAGGCTGGCCCCTCAGACAGTGGTACCTTTTTATTTAGACTAAAAGGGGAAATGTGAGATATTTTGATCATGCTCCTTAATACTCCTGAGACTGCCAATAAAGTTTACTTTGAATCAGAGGGCAGAGTTAGCTACTAAAATGAGCCATAAAAGGTTTTGGAGAACCAAGGACACTAAAGAAAATACAGGAAGTAGTAGGGAAGGGTTTAGAAAGATTCTTGGCCCTCTGGGATGGAGAAAGAAGAAAAAGAGAAGGCCACAGGTCCCTTCTCTGATGCTTCTCTGATCAGGTTCTTACCCTGATGTTTAACTACTGAGTTTTTATAAAGAATAATTAGATAAATGCTTTAGATGGTAATGGACTCAACCTCCGAGACTGTAAGCCAGCCCCAATTAAATGCCTTCTCTTTGAGAGCTACCTTGGTCATGGTGTCTCTTTCCAATAATAGAATAGTGACTAAGACAATCTCCCCAGCCACGGCTTTTGACCAGATTTTCATAACCAACTCCCTCCCTCCCTCCCTCCCTTCCTTCTTTTCTTCCCTCTTCCTGTGCTGATCAGGCCCTTTGGTCAATTTAACACAATCTAGAATCCTCTGGGAAGAGGGACCTCAATTGAGACTATGTCTCCATCAGTTTGCCTACAAGCAAGTCTGTGGTGCATTTTCTTGACTAATGATTGAATTAGAAGAGCCCAGGCCACTGTGGGTGGTGCCCTCCTGGTCAGGTGGTCCTGGGTTGTATAAAAAAGCAGGCTGAGCAAGCCATGTGGAGCAAACCAGTAAGCGGTGTTCTTCCATGGACTCTGCTTCAGTTCTTGCCTCTAGGTTCCTTGGCTTTCCTCTATGATGGAATGAATGTAAACTGAAACAAATTTGCTTCCTCTGTCAGTGTTCGGTGTAGTGTGAATCATTGGAACAAAGAGGGTCACTCCAAAATGTAATCAGGCTTAGCAGCAACGGCCAGGGAGCCAGATGCTGATGAACTCACTGTTCATGGCTTTGCAAAGCCCCTTTTATTGTTACACAAATTATACCTCAAGGAAATCAATTTCTTCATACCAAAACCACTTCTCTGGAGTTGTTTGAAGGAACTATTTCTTCTGCTCTGTGTATGCAAAGGCTCTGTAATTCCTTCAAAAGAGCAACTTGGGTAACAATCCCTGACTTTAAACAAAAGGTATTCAAAGCCTGGTGCTGTTACTCAGGAATTCAAGCCAGATGCAAGGGCCTTGTGGGATCTCTCTCTACATCTCTCCCTACTGTTTAAGCTATAATTATGTTAGAGATCATGTAGCCTTACAGTAAATACAGCCTTTTCTCTATCGTGTTGTTTCACAATCTTACACAAACAAGACAAAATACATTTTAAAGCCAATAAAGTTATTACAGCTAGAACATGGATAACAATCACTAAAATGAGAAATTATTAAAATGGTGTGCATAAGTAAAAGAGGCTCAGGGTATCTGCAAGGCTTTCCATAACATCCATTCCGGCCTCACCAGGTAACCTTTTTGGAAAAGTTTTCTTAATTCCTTGCTATACATCATAAGTCATTTGAGAAGAATTAGGGTGACCCATCAAATGCATCTTGTCCCAGACAGACTTGCTATTATTGAACTTTAAAGGTATAACAATAGAATGTAACATTTCAATCACATTTTGATTTTATCTGTTCCTTCAATATTTCTAACTGATCTCCCATTACTGTTATAGCTTGTCTCAAATTAGCTATTTCATTAACTATCTCACTATTTTATTGTTGAGTCCAAAGTTCTGTAGAATGCTTATGTCAGTCTCTAATGAATTCAGCAGTTTGAATTTCTTTATGAAGCACCAATCCAGCTGTATCAGCTACAGTAGTCAATACAATAATTCCCAAACTGCAGCAGCATCAATCAGTCCAAAATTTGACAAGGTCTTCTTAATGTTCTTCCAGTGAGCTTCTGACTAGAGTCATGACAGATGAGTATTGTCTTGGCCTCAACAGCTTCACTGATATCCGGACTGCTGGCCTTGCTTTACAAATGTACCAGCTTTCAGAGATGACATTAAAGACATACTAGAATGAACACAGGTATGAAGAGTACAATGTTCACAAGTAATACTATAATTATTAGGGTGACATTTTATGGGGCCCTTTCAGTAACAAGGTACAAAGGGGTGGCTCTGATTGTACAAGGTACCAAGGCTACTATGATGTGAGTCTGATTTAATCTAAAATACATACTTACCATCCTTAATGTTTAACTTTCCTTCCCATGCTCTGAGAAGTCAGCAGGAGCCTTCTGACTGGACTGAATTGCCAAATTGTAGGAGGGGACCTGACCTTCCATCTCCATGCCATTGAACAGGTTCATCAAGACTAGAGCTAATTTCTACAGTTCCATTTGAACTATATAGTTGCCATCTCAATTGTGAGTGAGAATATGTTTCTCACAAGAAGCCATAAAGGCTCCAATCAGTGACTTCTCCATGGGAGATATTAATAAGCACTTGAGGGTTCTCATTCTAACATTATTGACAATCTACCAGTCAGATTCTTTGCTGGTAATGCACATCTCACAAGATTTATGGAACTAGTAGCATTAATCTCCTGTCCTCTAAAACCAGATGCATGAAGTATATGAAACTTATAAAAATCCTAGGTAGTATTATGTTGTAGAATGTTATTTAAAATGTTTTACATTTGTTCGTGCTGTAGAACCATTGTTTAGTGATGCAAACATGTGTTACATTCTTTTATGTTGCATTTGTTTTAATCTATGAAGCTGTGTTACTGTGCCTGTCTAAAACACCTGATGGTCTAATTAAGAGCTGAATGGCCAATAGCAAGGCAGGAGAAAGGATGGGCGGGGCTGGCAGGCGGCATCAGTAAATAAAAGGAGAAAAAAAGGGATCAAGAAGCAAGAACAGATGAAACGAGAAGAGGAAGGAGGACGTCAGGGCTCAGCCGTCCAGCTACACAGCAAGCCACAGAGTAAGAAGAAAGGTCTAAAGAAACAGAGAAATGTAAACGCCTAGGGGCAAAAGATAAATGGGATAATTTAAGAAAACCTGACAAGAAACAATCCAAGCTAAGGCAGGCATTTATAAGAAAGAATAAACCTCTGTGTGATTTATGTGGAAGCTGAGTGGTGGCCCCCAAAGAGCAAAGAGCCAAAAGAGTAGAGTGAAAATATCCAATAGCAGTGTTAACTATACAGAGTCACACTTGAAAGCTACATTTAGACACTGAATTCCATTTCCCATACAAATATGAATTCCTTGTACTCCCACAGCATAACTTATGATTTTCATACCTCCTCCATAGGTTTAGCAGGCCCTCGGTTGTTATAAGAACCAGATAGGTAGCTAAAGAAGATTCATTAACTAATACAGGGATATCCTTATCTCCCCAATTCACTCCTGTGTTAATTAGAGAATTAGGAATATAGTCCCAATATGTCTCATTGGTCCCTGGTACCTGTACAATAACCACAGATAGCACAGCAAGGAACAAGGTTGTGGCATTTGAAGGTCCCCAGTGAAACTATTCCTTCTCCTTCATCAGGCAATTTCTTAGGCTGTCCCTGGTAGGAGAATTAGCCATCTACTCCAAAGGTTTTTCTTTAAATCTCTTTTTCTACAACTTTTTGTCTCCTGCAGAAACATAAACATAACCTAGGCCCCAATATAACACCTTCTCTGGTTTCCATTATGATGTTAAAATATTCTTGCAGTACATAGGATGACTCAGTTCAGCAGGTTTTTTCCCCCTACAATCCAATGCCTTTCAGCAGCTGTTGTCCCTGCTTCATTAGAATTTTAAAAATTTAAAGTTAGTAAAGCATTACACAATGTATCCCCAAGAGTCTTCATATTCCCCTTCTGTTTAAAAAGCATCTCTTTTAAAGTGTGATTAGATCTTCTAACAATTGTTTGTCCTGTAGGATTATATGGTATAACATGAGTTTCATGTTATAACACGTAAAAAAAATGTTTTATTTTATTGGAAACACAAGCAAAGCCACTATCAGTTTTGCTTTGTATTGGTATGTCCATTATAGTCATTGTCTTCAATAAATGTGTAATTATAAAATCAGCCTTTTTAGAACTCAATGCAAGTGCCCATTGAAATTCAAAATATGTATCAATAGTATGATGAATATATTTTAATTTTTAAATTTTTGTTAAATGAAATACATACACTTATCAAATTTCATTTCTTTGTGTACCTTTGGGATTACTTTCTGCAGGTAAAGGGACTTGACTGTTCAAAGAACAAGTAAGGCACTTTTTATAATTTCTTTTGCTTGTTGCCAGGTAAAGGAAAACCTTTTTTAAAGCCTTTACTATTAACATGATATTTTTAAAATGAAATTCTGAAGCTTCCAGCATGTTTCCTACCAGTAATAGATGGATTTCTTCATTTCCTTATGCTAATGACCTAGGCAATCCAGTAAGATACTGAATATGAACGATATATGGTGGGTAATTTCTTTTTTTAAAAAAAATTTATTTTTATTTTATGTGAAGTTGTGTTTCCCCTGTATGTATAATTGTGTCAAATCTTGGAATTAAAGACAGTTATTAGCTGCCATGTGGATGCTGGGAATCAAACTCGGGTCCCCCAGAAGAACAGTCAGTGTTGTAATGTAATCCCTTCTGTATATTGAGAATCTGTAATTATTTATCAAGAGATTCATGAAGTCTAACTGAAGTATTGGGATGGCATATGACTCTGATTTTTAGACTGAAACATATGAACTTTAAATTACTTTACTGTTGTTTTATGCTTCATAACTAGCCATTCTTAATTTATTTGCATCAGTATAAAATGTAAGAATCCCAGAAACAGGTGCTTTGCTTTGCTACATGGGGAAGAATCCATTTAGTTATTTTTTTATAAACTAAAGTTGTTTACTTTTTAGATATTTGTTGTTCATTTTTCCTAGGAAATCACTACAAGCTCTTTGTCAATCATCATTAATTACCCACAATTGCATATTTTTAGCATTAAATATGAAGCATTAACTCTGAAATCAGTTAACAGTTTTCTCCTTTTCCCAGATTTCTTTTTTATTACAAATACAAGAGAATTCCAAGTACTAGTAGTTTCCTCAATATGTTTAGCATCTAAATTTTTTTTATTAGTTGTTCAAGCACCTGTAGTTTTTCTTTAGTTAAGGGTCACTGTTCCACCCACAGAGGTTTATTTAAAAGGCAAAACAGTTGGGCTTCTGGCAGTGGCCCTTACTCCAAATTTGGGTAGCCAATTCCTATTTTGTCCTGTTTCTGGACAACCTATATAGCCTGTGATTTTCCTTAATTCTTTTCAATACCTTTTACAGGAACATATCCTATTTTTAACATTGTTCTACAAGCAGTTTCTGAAATTGTAGGGATATTAATTTGTGCTCTCCATTGTTATAACAAATCTATCTCCCATAAATTCATGGCTATATCAGCTACATGTCATGAAATATTGTAAGATGTGTTACATTTTTTATGCTATGAAACATTTGTTTAATGATAAAAAGTATGTTACATTCTTTTATGTTGCATTTAACTCTGTGAAGCTGTTACTTTGCCTGTCTAAAACACCTGATAGGTCTAATAAAGAGGTGAATAGCAGGAGAAAGAATAGGTGGGCCTAGCAGGCAGAGGGAATAAATAGAAGGAAAAATCTGGGAGGAGATGGAGATTGAGGAGCAAGAAAAGAAGAGACCCTAACCCTAACCCTAACCCAACCACCCAGCCAAGCAGCCAGCACAGAATAATAAAAAAAGAAAAGATATACAGAAATAGATAAAGTTAAAAGCCCCGAGGCAAAAGGCAGATGGAATAATTTAAGAAAAGCTGGCTAAAATAAGCCAAACTAAGGCCAGGCATTCGTAAGTAAGAATTAGAGTCTGTGGGTATTTATCTGGGAGCTGGGTGGCAGGCTCCCCAGTGCCAAGAGTAAAGAGTAAACAACAACAACACGCACAAGACTTAAATATCCCTGTTTGCCCTTCAGGTCCTATACATTGGATCCACTCTACACCTTGTTTTACCTAATATTCCAATCCCTAAAAACTGAGTGGAGGTTTCTTGTAAAGGCCAGTTGGGATTCCAAGATTCTTGAGAAATTATAGATATATCAGCTCCAGTGTTCAACCCTTTAATCTCAATACCATTTACTTGTAATTTCAACTTTGGCCTCTTATCATTAATAACAGTTTGACAAAATTCTTTCTCCTCAGTACTTCCAAATCTTCCTGTCCTATATGTTGAAGCTGATTTACTTTTAAGATGCGGGAGTAATCACAATTAAACAATTCTATTCCCAGCTTCAATTTGCAGAATCCTTTTTACATAGGCCATAATTTTAATTTCTTCTTTGTAATCTTTATTTATAATTGCTGGATGTACAAGAAAACTTCAGACATTAAAACTACCTCTTCCCACAATTATCCCTACTATCCCTGGGGAAAGAGGACCATATACCCCAGTGGCTATTTTTGTGGAGATAATGTAAGACTTTTGCCCATTGTTAAATTTAAAGCAGCATTAAATCTTCATACTGAGCTTGAGTTTTTCTTTAAGGATACCAAATATCCCAGTTCTTGGTAGAGATAAACAGATAAAAGCATACCCTATGATATAACTCAAAACTATGCAGTCTTTTAGTTTACTTACCTTGAAAATTAAACATTTACTAAAGCATTAATTAGATGATAAAGAGAAGATAGCATCTTTCATATAACAAATAACTAATACCTCTGGAAATTTAAACAGCATGACTGAGTACTTTATACCCTGGTTGTGATTGTTTTATACAAGAAAGCTGGTCTGTTTTTTTTTTTTAAAATTCTTTCTCTCATGAAGGGATCATTGGTATTATAATCTGAGGACTAAAACACACACACACACACACACACACACACACACACACACACACACACACACACACACACACACATTAAACCAAAATCAGAAAACAAACGAGAACATTTTAAGGCCCAAGCTGGCTGTGCTAGCTAAATCCAACTATCAATCATTTCTCCCAATCTTTTGGAATAATTTTATTCTGGGTAGTCTGGTTATTTAAAATTTGTCTCACATAAGACAAATGCATCCCACATGCACCACTGCTTATTTAAATCTGTGATTTCTATATGTTTCCAACTAGTGACTATCAGGAAGGACCTTTCTCCCACTCCTTCTTCCACCATGAAAATCCTCTTTTCTTGGTTAACACTTTCCCTTTTTCTACTGACAAGGACCTTTTTCCTTCATTTATTCTTTGTCTCTGGGGTCATTTTACTTTAATATTTGCAATAATTGTGCAGTTAATACTTTTTCTTTTAGCATTTTAGCAATTGCACTGCCAGGAGCCATGTGACTTCTTCAGGGGACAAAGCCTGAGAAGAACACAAACATCCTCCTGTGGCAAGGCCCTGGAGAATGTGACCCACTTTGGCAAAAACAATGGATAGTACACTGCATCATTCTTGGCATGACTCCAGGAGCATATGTGCTACCTACTCCCCTTGCTTTCTTTACACAGATCATATTGCTGGATTGTGGTGATATGTTACATATTAAATAAAACCTGAAATATTCGAGAGATTAACACAAAGTCAAAATTTAGGCAGACAGCTTGGGAATTTTTTGATCCTTGACTACAAGGACAAATAGCTTGGATTCAATAGCACACACCTTTAATCCCAGCACAGGGAAAGCCAAGAGTGGTGACCTACTCCCTTAATCCCATAACTCCAGAGACAGAACTTCTACTGTTTCTGTGAGTTCAAGGCTAACTACAAATAGAGTAGCTCACACCTTTAACGCTAACCTGGATGGGATACAGCTGAAGGTTATTTAAAGAGTGAGGCTGAGGAAGTTGCAAGATAGCTGGGTGAGAATTGACTGTGGTATTTCCTCTCTCTAATATTTCAGCCTTTCCCTGACATTTGGCTCTGAGTCTCTTTCCATACAATCCAAATTCGTGTTACACTGGATGCCTTTAGTTTTACTTTCTCAGAGTTATGGACAAAATAGCTATTACAAGAGGAAAGCTTCCCCCGATGACTCTCCTCTGGGTGAACCAGAAGGGGTGCTCTTAAAAATATACAGTGGACCTGAGTCAGCCTCTTAAAGCCTTTGGTGTTCCAAGTGTGACCATGAATTCAGGCTCTTTAAGAACACCTTGTGACAAGCCCTGAAGAATCACAGTAGTTCATGATAATATTACAAATTTGCATAACTTTTTAACCACAAGAGGAGAAATGCTAATATAGATGATGTCAAGCATTAATGGGAACAGTGTAGGGGCAGAGAATGAAGCAGAATCATAGAAACCCACAATGCCTCATTTCTAATAGTTGTGCCAGTATTGTAGGATGTTGACAGGAAGGAGACATGAGAACAAGAGATAAGCAATGCCAATAGTAAGAGTGAGTTTCTGAGTTATGTTGCCTATAGGATAACTCGGAAGAAACAGAGTAGTGCAGAATAAAGAATGAATTGATTCAGCCTGGGCTGGTGAGTTGATTATGAGAACTTAGATTTTTACCAGAGGTAAATAGAAACCACTAGAGGCAAAACTCTCTTTTACTTTGCATGACATTGTAACTGGAAATGCTACCAACTGGGCGCATGTTCTTCCTGTAGGTATGCCTAGTTATAAAACTGCTTATGCTTCTAACTTTGGAGCTGTGAATTAAGTAATGGTCACCAGTGGGAAAGTTGGAGGACAGTTAAAGGAACAAACTGGCAGTTATTGTAGCCATTATTAGAAACACAAGGAAACAAATTTGATTGTAAAACTGTTCGTGCAAACCATTGAAACTGTATGAATAAAAACAGCCCAGGCTATCCCAGGACACTTATTTAAAACAGGTGGTCATAGTTTGCTCCCTAAGCCAACTTCACACATCTGTTTGAAGCAAAGCTCTCTGCACTGCACATTTTGTTGCTCCTGAGATGGGAAAATTTAAATTCTCCATGTACCTGTCAAATCCTGGAGTCCTCACGTACACGTGTGAGTTCATATTTTACCTCCAGTCCTGGAGTGTCCAGATGCCCTCTTTCTCCAAGCCTGCCAATTGTCAGTGTTCTGTGTTGCTCAGGTCATTGGAACAAAGAGGGTCACTCCAAAATGTAATCACACTTAGCAACAGTAGCAGCCGAGAGCCAGATGCTGATGAACTCACTGCTCAGGGCTTTGTAAAAGCTTCCTTTATTGTTACATAAATTACACCTTGAGCAAGTCAATTTCTTCATACTAAACCATCTATTTGGAGTTGACATTCTCAGTCATAAGATCTTCTGGTTTGCCAGATCCTTCCCGACTAAGGCATGCAAAGTCTCTGAGACTCTTTCAAAAGAGCAGCTTGGTAACAATTCCTGACTTTAAACAAAAAGTAACTATCCCTGACTTTAAAACATAAAAAGGTAACAATCACTGACTTTAAACAAAAGGTAGTTCAAAGCCAGAGTGGTCTCACTCAGTAATTCAAGCCAGATGCAATGGCTCTGTGGAATCTCTGGCTACACTTCCTTAACTTGCTTTTGGTCAGTGTTATCACAGCAAGAGAAATAAAGACTCTTCTTCCCTCCCTTCCTTCCGTCCACCCTTCCTTCCTCCTCCTTCATCTTTCCTTTTGCCTGTCTTCCTTCCTCCTCTTTCTTCTGCCATCCTTTCTCCCTCTCTGCCTTCCTTTCCTAACAGAGATAATTCTGACATGAATATCTTTCTATTATTCAATATTTTTATTGACTTGTGATAGTCAGCATTTGTCAGCCTGATAAGGGGGCTCAGTTCTCTTCCTCCATCTCATGGGTTCACACCTTTATCCTCTGAGTCATTTGTCAGCCCCATAGTCAATCTTAAAATAGGAATGTACTTATTTCTGTTTGGGAACCATCCCTCTATGGTCATTTTGTCCTTTTGCCTTTGTATCTTGAGTCATCATGTCATGGTGGCTCCTATCATGACACAGCTGGTGAAGGTCATTTACCTCATAGCCAGGAAATGAAGGAAAGGGAAGAGCCAGACATCCCACAATCCTCTCCAAGAGCACATCCCAATAACTCAACATCTCCCACCACCCCCTTCCATCAGAACAATCCGAGTCCAAGTCTTTAACACATGAGTTTTAGGGTAGCCCTAACCCTAACCCTAAACCACATCAATTACAGCTATTTATTAATTACTTCTAGTCATTATTTCTAATACTTTCACTACTCAGTGCAATAGGAAATAAAAAGGATGTAGGCTAGGAAGATGACTCAGTAAAATGCTTGCCTCACTAGCATGCGGACCTGAAATCAAGTTCTCATAACTCAGTTAACAGCTGGACAGGGCAGCATAGATCTGAATCCCAGTGCTCACAGGCCAGGGTGGGAAGAAAAAGACAGGAAAATCCCCAGAAGCTGGCAGCCCCCTAACCTAGCAGATGAAGCACCAAATAGTAACAGGCCCTGTCTCAAACAAGGTAGAAGCTGATAACAGACACCTGAAGTTTGTGGTGGAATGTTCTCTGTACGATATAAATAAAGACTGTTTGGACCCATGCAGGGCATCGTAGAAGTGGGTGGAGAATCAGAGGCAGCCAGGTAGGAAGAAGGGGTGGAGTTTACTAGTCGCCATCCGTCCCCCGAAGAAGAAGCATGTAGGAATTCAGGTGAGCCACGGGCTGCGAGCCACGTGGTGGGTAGATTCATGGAAATGGGTTGATTTAAGAAGAAAGAGCTAGCTAATAATGTGCTTAAGATATGGGCCAAGCAGTGTAAAGTATATAAGCGTGTGATTCATTTCTTTTGGGGGACAAAAGCTGCGGGTGCGCGAACCAGGTTCCAAACCGGCGCCACACGTGCGCCAGGTCATAAATCTCCAGACCCAAACTGGGCCGGGAAAAACATACTACAACAGAAGTTGTCTAGAGACCTCCATGTGTATGTGCAAAGTCATACATTCACATCACATCACACACACACACACTATAGTGATTTGAATGAGAAATGGGCCCCATGGTTCTGGTATTTAAACACTTGGTTTTCAGTTGGTTGTGCAGCTTGGGGCCTGTGAGAGTATATATTCTCACTCTACTCCTAATTTGCTCTCTCTGCCTTATTCTCACTTAAAGATGTAGGCTCTAGACTTCCTGTCCTGCTGCCTACCACTTGCTACTGTGCCTTCCCACACTGATGGACCCTTATTCCTCTTGAGTCTTAGCCAAAACAAACTCTCCTCTTGATGTTGCCTATACTAATCATGTTTTATTGCTGTGAGATAATCTTTCTATATACTGTGTGACTATATGCCGCTATGATTGGTTTAATAAACAAGCTGACTGGCCAGTAGTCGAAGAAGATAAAGTTAGGTGGAAAAGCTAAACTGAGAATGCTGGGACGAGGAAGTGTGGGACCAGAGTGGTGGCCAGCCAGTCAGAGAATGAGTCAGACACACAAAATGGGATAGAGGTAAAAGACATGTGCCTTGGGGCAACATATACATTAATAGAAATGGATTAAGCTATAAAAGCTAGTTAATAACAAGCCTGAGCTATTGGCCAAGCATTTATAATTTATATTAAGTCTGTAAGTCAGTTATTTGGAAAGCAGCTGCCAGCTATTTAGGAGCAGGTAAATAGGACAGAAAAACACCACCTATATATGGTACCCAAACATTCGGCTGAAATTTCCAAGTAAAACTTGACAAAGTTTAAAAAAGGATTCTAGACACTTGAGAATGGAGTCAAGCATGGCTCCTTAGTAGCCAAATTTTCTCGGTGAGCCCTGTTTGCTGGTGGTAAGCAGTGATGAAGCTCCTTTTAGAACCAGTTTCCTGGCTCAGTGCTAGTGACTAAAACCAGTAGCTCTTTTAAGAGGCCCTTCTACCAACACTTATATGGCATTTATGAGAACCAGGTAACATACTACTTCGTGGCAGCGTGAACCCAAAAACTTCCCAGAGTCGAGGCAGTAAAGGTACCTCCACCAAAAGAGGCAGAAGCTCTAATGAAGCTTTCAGGAAACTGAGGAGGAGGAGGAGGAGCCAACCACCAGTTGCCATGACTTAAGTTATACAGTATTTTTGCTCATGCAGACAGAAAAGGTTTCAGATGCACAGTACGGACAGATTCAGATGAAAAGAGCCTCTAAACAGGTCACAGTATGTTTAAAAATGTGTAGGCTTGGAAGAGAGAAAAGAAATATATATATGTATGTATATATACATATAGTCTTAGATTTAAAAATATAGTTTTTAAAAAATAAAGTTCTTAAAAAGCAATAGCATAATAAAAAATAATTCATTTAAAAATGGAAAATACACAGAGTATGAATACCATATGTTATTGTCTTTGAATTTTTTGACTGCTTAGGAAGGAGTAATAGCTATTAAAACACACTGGATTATAAACGCTGCTACATTAAACCAACCTATATATTCTAAAAAATATCTTGACTTCAAAATTTAAGTCAAAAGATGTGTTACTTTGAGGGAGAGTTTATGCCTTTTTTCGAGAGCCTATGAATTCATTTTAAGTTAAGAAAAATCAAGTTTAATCGAGGAAGATGCCCTGAAATATCTGTCTGCAGATACAAAGAAATAAATCTAGAACTACAAACATATGATGTATATTTTAAAACCTGCTTAAACATAAAACAAAAGAAAATCACCTTTGGCTGATTTATGTACAGTACACATTCTATACTTCTACTAATGCAGATATGTACGTTACCTTTAAAAGTTTATGTCTTTTCAGAGCAAGGAGACCAGACAGCAATGAAAATGGGTGGCCCAGGTGAGCCAGCATTTTAAAATGGTTCTGTTGCAGTCTCCTATAAAGAGAAGACTGACTGCTGCAAATTGTCCTGTGTCCTCCATATGTGCACTGTGACACATGCACATCCCCACACAGGCACAACAATGATAATGGTATAATAATTAATTAATTAATTAATTAATTAATTAAAATGTAAATTATTAAGGTTGCCTTGTCTTGTCTTATTTTGCAATGCTGGGAATAAAATCCAGCTTCTTTTTGTTTTGTTTTATCTGGTTTGCTTTGTTTTGAGACAGAGTTTCTTCATGTAGCCCTGGCTATCCTGTAGACCAGGCTGGCCTCAACCTCTGGAGTGCTTGGATTAAAGGTGTACACCACCACCCACTGAAATCCAGAGTTTTATGCACATGAAGCAGTGCCACTGAGCCACTTTCTTGTGTGTGTGTGTGTGTGTGTGTGTGTGTGTGTGTGTGTGTGTGGCCTTACTGTGTTTCTTGGACTGACCTCAGATCTATGGTCCTCCAGTCTCTTTCCAAGCTGAGATTATAGTATTTGTCACCATGGCCCACAAAGTTGCACTAAAAAATTGGGGTTCTTTCCCCTAAATAGACAATTAACCCAGACCATGAGGAAGGCACATCGGGAGAAAGAACACAAGAGAAGCTATCAAGGTCAAAGCTGCAGCTTGCTTTGATTGATTTCCAAAATTCATTTCAATTGGTACCTTTTTCTTCCCTGTGGGAAGTGGGGGGCTGCTGGTTTACAGTTGTAGGATGCAAAGACGTAACCCCCTTTGCACGTGGATGCCACTGGCAAAGCATCAACACATATCTTATCAACCTGTCAGGGAGAATGGACTCCTGTGGAAAGCCATTAAGGTCCAGAGGGCAAGAGAGCCTTATACTAAGCCAGCCTCAGGGAAACTAAACAGATTCAGCTGGCGGCCAGTACAGAGCAGGGCCCAGTGGCATCTGAGAGGCAGAGTGTACCTGTTCGCCTACCTAAAAGAGGATGAAAAACAAGGGGAAAGAGACGCCTCTGTCCACACCACACACGAAAGGGGTAAGTGCCAATTTTGGGAACTACCTTTCTCTCACCAATCTGGAGGCCGTTGTATGCAGATGAGAGCCATGGAATCAATCTATCAAGGAGGGCTTTCCAGGAGAGCCTACCCAGACGGATGCAGGGGACTGCCACGCCCAACCCTATGGTTCACAATAGGCATGTTCCAGCAAAGCTTTGGGAGAACAGTGGTGCTGCTTCACAACCCCCACCCTGAAGGGCAAAGGCAGGAAAAATGTGTGCCTAAAAGCAGAGAGGGAGACCTCAGAGTCCTGACAGCACCTGCTTGGGTCACTCCCTTCCAGAATCACAGTCTGCTCCCAGCCAGACCTTCCTGTCCATCTAAGGAGGAAGCAGAGGCCTAGCTTCCCTCACCCCATCCCTAATCCTAGGAGCCCCAGGAACCAACCCTACAAGGGTCCCTGACCTTGGAAATCTTCCTGCAGGGCCTACAGCTAACACTGGTCCTGACAACCCTGAGTGCATCCTTTGGCTCCGCCTTCCAGTATGGCTACAACATCTCTGTGATCAACACACCTCACAAGGTGGGCACAAGGGGGTCTAGTGGGAAGAAGGCAGCTGCTGGTTCACCTCTGAAAGCCTCATCCTGTTCTAGGACTCCCCTAGATGCCCACCTCTGAGGACCAGGGGCAACATGAAGCATTTTCCCTGCAATGTCATCTTTCCTAGGGAACCCGGATTCTGTCCCTAAATACCTTTGCTTTGGCCTCACTTTCCTCATGGGGGTTGGGGTGGGGGTATGTGTAGATGATGGAGACTCTGTTAGCATTTGAGGAATTGAACTCTGTTAACATTTAGGGATTGTGTTTGGGGCAAGGGGAAGAAACAGAGATAAAGATTAGCTGGGGTGAGCTCAAGCAGAGACATAGTGTGAATCAGAAATGTGGGCTTCTGATTGTGGGACATGCTTGTGAAGTAATTTTGCTATATGGGAGAGTCTGAGAAGAAAGTTTAATAGGGGGTGGGTGATGAGGGACCTAGTTTTGATTTCACACGGTAGGTGCCATGTGTATACTGATGGAAGATTTGAGGTACAGAGGGAGAGACCAGTGAAGCCAGACACACAAGGACAGGTGGAGAAGGGATGTCCCTGAAGGAGCAAAGTGGACAAGCACCTTGATGACATGGTCTATTCACTTAAGTATGTAATTCAGCAGTATTTTAAAAAACGGGTGTCACTAGGAGACAGGTACAGTAATGCTCATCTATTGTCCTAGATGTTAAGGAAGTAAAGAAAGAGAATTGAAAGTTTGTAGCTAACCTGGGTCAGTGAGACCCTGTATCAGAGATAGATAAATCATTAAACAAATGTCATTGACTTACAGTTACTGTTTGTAGGAGGGAAAACAAATAGTTAGCCATAGTATATATGCATATGTGAATATGTATGTATATGAATTGCATTTATGTACATTATATATACAAGTTACTTATCCTTGGTAGAGAATCTTTGATCTTATAAAGGTTTGGTGGTATTATATTTTGCAATATTGAGAATCAAACCCAGAACCTCATACATATCAAAAGTGTTCTACCACAGAGCAACATCCACAGCCAGGTGATTTTTTTTAAAAAAGAAATATTTTATTTCACAAGGTATGGTGGTGAACATCTTTAATCTCAGCACTGGAGAGACAGAGGCAGGAGTATGTCTTATGAATTTAAGGTTAATCTGGTCTAATAGAAAGCTCCATTACAGCCAAGACTACATAGAAAGATCCCTGTCTCAAAAAAAGAAGAAATATACATGTATAACTGCATTTATTTATTTATGTATGTTTATTCAGTCTGTCTTGAGTGTCTCTGAGTATGTGTAGGGCATGTACTTGCCATAGTGAGTATGTGAGATCAAAAGACAACTCATAGAAATTCTTTCTCTAGATGGCTCAGTGGTTAAGAGCACTGGCTGCTCTTCCAGAAGTCCTGAGATCAATTCCCAGCCACCACATAGTGGCTCACAACCATCTATACTAGGGCCTGTTGCCCTCTTCTGGCATGTAGGCATATCTGCAAATAGAAGCACTTGTACTAAATATATATGCATATAATATATAATATTAAGTAAATAAAATTTAAAAAAGAAAAGAAGAAAAGGAATTCCTCTCTCTGCTTCTACCTTGAGGGTCTGACTCAGGTTATCAGCTTTGGAAGAAACCACTGAGCCATCTCACTGGTCCCAGTACTAGATTTATTGAGACATTATGTACATCGAGCTGGCCCTGAACCATCCTCCTGCCTCAGCCTTTCCAGTGGCCATGTCAGAGTAGCAGCAGATTGCAATTGAACCTCCCACCAAGGGGTGAATCCCTGATGAGTGAATCTCAGCCAAACAAGGCCCAAGACCACAGACTCCAGAGTGTCCTTTGCTTCTGCTGTGCCTTCACATGTTTGCTGCTATCATCTTTCTCTGGCATCTGGCATAGTGTAAATGGGTGGGTGGGGGAGATCCCCACTGCCTGCAATGTAGTGTGTTTATCTCATGGAAATATCCCATTCTGCTGGGCATTTTTACCTGTGGATTATTATGAAAATGACTTCTTCCTAAACTATGCTGTCTAATTGATAATAATAATGCTGGTTTAAATAGAGTTTTAATGACTGAAAATAACTACGAGGAAGTGTATTACAGCTAGGGCCTATAAGTATTACTTAAGGAACTGCCATAGATCACAGTTCAGATTAATGATTAAGGAAAACAGTGGAGTCCAGGAGCCAGGCTAGCTCAAATTTGTTAAATCTTGGCATTGAAAGATGCTTTCACAGTTTTAAGTGTGCATGATAGCTGAAACAAAGTCTCAAAATAACTTCAGGTTAGATTGAGATGCTTTGATAATAGCTTTGAGATGAAAAACCCTAGAAAAGAATCTGAAGTTCACAAGGACAGATATCTGAGATATAATTTCATTAGGTTAAGGTCAAAAATATAAAGCAGCTCAACTATTACTAGCTAAAACATTTTCCTTTTAGGATTGATTAGTGATCAAAGATGATGATTAATTCCATTTCTGCCCTCAAAGACAACTGATGAGTGGGCATGCACACTAAAGATAAAAAGTACAGCTGACTCTCTTTCATGTACAAAAGGCTTGTAGTTCCTTTAAGATTCCTTATAAGATTACCTTTCAAGATAAGTAATGAGGTAATCGCAATATGCAGCCTGCCAGAAAAAAAACTGGCTGAGAAAAATGCCCTGCTTTCTCGCATCCTGTTAATATAACTATAACAAGTAGCTTGGAGATGGATGTATACGGGTTCTTAGGACAACTTGTTTCTCACCTGTGATATGTAAAATGTTTAATCGTGCAAGAGACATAGAAAACACGCTGCTTTTTACTTGTATTCATTGTAAATATACATTCAGTGTATTTCATTCACTTGAAAAAAAAGCATGTAACCACATTGTAATTTTATATTGCTTGAAAGATTTTGCAGGGATATACAAGCTGTGAGGGAGAAAACAAAGTGAGTTAGAAGGAAAACATCAGGAATGAGAAAGTTAGAAGAAAAACATCAAGAGAGACAGAAAGGAAATTCCTGGATCAAGATAAGAATGGAGAGTGGAGAATATAGAATGAATCCTGAAGAGTGACTGGAGAGATAGCCCAGGGGTTAGGAACACTGGCTGCTCTTCCAGAAGACCTGGGTTTGATTCCCAGCACCCACATGGCAGCTCACAACTGTCTGTAACTTCCATTCCAGGAGATCTGACACCTTCACACCAATGGACATAAAATAGTTAGATTATTTTTAAAATATAAGAATACAGGAGAAGAAAAGCATTAGGAAAGTGTATGCATGTCTTTGCTCTTACCCCCTCAGATAAAAAAGTCTTACACATGACTCTATAGATTCCTTTCCAGGCTTAGCTGCTAGAGACTGGCCTCCCAGACTGCAGAAAGCCACTTTGCTCAGGGCTGAGGCTTATTGCTTTGTTTTTGTGGTGTCAGGAATTAAACCCAGGGTCTGAAAGGATAGACAAGTGCTCCACCACTGAGCTACACCCTCCAGTTTGGGATCCTTTTTTAAAATCTCTGTGTGTGTATCCCAATAGTGGCTAGAAAAACCTCTGAGGCAGGTGGTTGTGAGCCACCTGACATGGGTGCTGGGAACCAAGCCCCAGTCCTCTGCAACAGCAACAGGTGCTCTTAACCACCGTCATCTCCCCAGCCTCCCCTCTCCACTCCACTTTTTAAGGCAGAATCTTGGTAGCTCAGACTGGTCTCAAACTCTGTATGTAGCTGAAGCTGACCTTGAAGTTCTGATCCTCCTGGCTCTACCTCCCTAAGTGCTGAGATTATAGGTGTGTGTTGTATTTGGTTCCTGGCTCAGACTTTCAGGCCTAGCCCTGCCTGAGGTTCTGACCCACTGTCCCACAGAATCACAGAATCACAGAGACTCTTCTATTAATTTTATGCTGATAGACCTAGGACTCAGGCATATAACTTTCTAATTCTATACTCTTTCTTATCTGTTCAGCCATGCATTTCAGCAGCATTTCAACTTCTTTTCTCTGTGACTCCTGGCATCTCTGCTCTGTTCTTCCTGTTACTAGAGATTTCTTAGTCTTGCTGCCCCACCCATACTTTCTGTCTGCCTTCAGCCAATGAGCATTTTTATTAAACTAGCAGGCGGGACAATTATTTACAATGCAACAACATAATCCCACTATAGGTGTGTACCACCAAAGCTAATTTTATTCTGGGTTGAGGATGGAACCCAGGGCATTGTGCACCCTGGGCAAGTGTTCTACCATCTAAACTGCATGCCCAACCCTAGACCATCTCTTCTAAGTATGACACAGGCAAAGTGCCATCACTATTATAATTAATGTGCTGGCTAGTTCTGTGTCAACTTGATACAAGCTACAGTTTGGAAGAGGAAACCTAACTGGAGAAAATACTCCCTCTAGATTGGCCAAGAGTTTTCTTGATTGATGATTGATGCAAGAGACCACAGCTCACTGTGGATAGTGTTATCCCTAGGTGGGTGGTCCAGGGTTGTACAAGAAAACAGGCTGAGAAGGCCATGAGAAACAAGCCAGTAAGCAGCACTCCTCCAGGGCCTCTGCATCATCTCCTGCCTCCAGGTTCCTGCCCTGACTTCCCCCAGTGATGGGGTATGACCTGAGAGCTGTAAGATGATATAAACCTTTTCTCCCCAGCTGCCTCATGTGTTTTGTCTCAGCTATAGAAGCCTGTCTTAGCAGTAGATGCTTTGTATAACTGGTGAGGAGATTAAGGCTATGGAAATTGACTCACTCCTCAAAGTCACCCAGTTAGTGTGACTCTTTCCTACCCTGCTCCTAGCAGAATGAAGCTATGAAAGTGAATTTTTAACAATTTTTGTTCAGTCTGGCTTCCCATCTCCTTCCCTCCACACAGTGTATTGTTTTGCTCTCGGCTATCAACAGAGTGTAACTAGGTTCAATTGTGGCAGGAACTGTTCTCTGTGAGATGACAGGGGGCAGCAAAGGACATTTACATCACCACTTCTGTGAGTTGTATAGACTCTTGAGCAATGGATGGGGCTCTGTCTTTCAGGTCTTCAAGTCCTTCTACAATGACACATACTTTGAGCGGTATGGAAATTTCATGGACGAGAACTCCCTGCTGCTCCTGTGGTCTTGCACCGTCTCCATGTTCCCACTGGGAGGCTTGTTGGGGTCCTTGCTTGTTGGCCTAATGGTCAATAAGTGGGGCAGGTAAATAGTAGATATCATTCCCAAACTTGAAATTATCACAGCAAGCCACAGCTCTCCTGGTAGGGAGCTGAGGCCACCCTGAAATCAGATCTGAAAGCAAGCTTCCACTTTGCTGCAGATATCAGGGATTAAGCTAGTCAGACCCTTTTGGCTCTCTTTCCTGGACAGCTACTTAGAAGCATCCTGCCACCATCTGCTCCAGAGGTGCTACACCCTCTGAGGTCAAAGGTTCTAATGGTACTTAGCTCAGTGCCTTGTAAGCACATGTGGGAGATGTTTAGAAATGCTACTCAAAGAGGCTCAGGAGTCAGGTAGTTTCCGGTTCTTACAGCACTCTTCACATGGGCTCAGCAGCTGCCCTGATGCTGGGAACTGGGCCGAGTGAGACACCACACGTGCCTTGGCTTCATATCTTCGTTGGGGGTGAAGCTCAGGTCTGTGCACTTTGCTTGACTACTCACACACCCATGCCGCAGAGGCATAGTTGAAGATAAAGAGGGTTGTACAGGTCAAGGTCCCCATCTCAGTTGAACTTGTCACACCAAGGAAGGCTGTGTGGGTATGGGAAGAGGAGAGCTCATAATAAAATCTAACTCTAAAAATAGGGCAATTTCCTTTTCATGCATTGAAGAAAATATTATCAGTTGGAAATTGTTTGTTTATGAAAACTGGTTCCAGAAGTCTCTCCTTATAAATACTTGCTGGGCAATGAATTTGTTCTTTCTTGGCCAGTTGAGTAAGAAAGAATTCAGTAGATTCTAAACCATGCTTCAAGTCAGGTTATGTCCACTTATCACCTTTTATCACCTTGCAAACATTCATTAGACTATTCTAGAAACACAGGCTTTTCTTCCTCCTCCTCAGTAATGAAACTTTGGTTGTAAGAGGATGCTTAAAGACCTTTTTTTTTAGTGCCCCATTTTGTAGACCAGGCTAGTCTATTACTCACAGAAATTCACCTGCCTCTGCCTCCCAGGAGCCACCACACCCAGGGTTTTGAAGGCAGTCTCCCCAGACTCCTAATGCAAATGAGGAGTCAGGAGGGAAGTGTAGCCCTTCCAGCAGAGCCTAGCCTGAGCCTCCCTGCGGCTAGTAGTCTTCTTGGGGATCAGGAAGGGGAAGGGGACTGCTATGTGCTGCTTCTCCTCCTGGGTCTTCAGGGTCACCAGAAGCTCGAAGCCTCCAGAGCAGCTGAAGTATTTGGAATGCACAGTCCCCTCCACCACTCCTGCTAGCAAGCCCTCCCCTTCCTGGAGCTTTGACACACACTTTCTCTGCTGCTCTCCCATTCTTGGTCAGCTTAGGCTTTCTTTGGTATTCCTGGAGAGAACGTTAGCATCATAAGAGCACTATTCCCATTATTAGGAGTACCCCTCCCACAACCAAGTCACCTGAAGCCCGTGAGGGGTAGGGATTGTTGCACATGCATGACTCTGGGGGATATTCCAGGACACAACCCCATCCACCAGCCCTTCTCAGGCATAGTGTAGCTCCTTCACAGGGAACAGCCTGGAACACTAGGTTTAGTGTGGAAAAAAAAAAACAAACCTGTGCTGGGCATCCTGTCTTCTGGACCTTGCTGTCTTGCAGAAAAGGAACACTGCTGATCAACAATGTCTTTGCTATAACCTCTGCCATCCTGATGGGAGTCAGCAAAGTGGCCCGGGCTTTTGAGCTGATCATCTTGTCTCGAGTGCTGGTGGGAATCTGTGCAGGTACCAAGAGTGGCCACTGAAGACCCAGGTTGGTCTGGTGTGCACTGGTGAGGGACCATCTCTGAGACATAGGTGTTCAGTACCAGGGGCCAAAGCTAGACACAGAGGTCTAGCTATTTGCCTTTTTCCTCTCTGGGTTTCTTCCGTTTTTCCAGCCCTAGGCCCTAGCAAGCCCCATGTTTTCCAGCCTGTGCTCTTTGTAATGGAGTCTTTCTTTATGTCTGGAGTCACAGCATTCAGAAGGCAGAGGCAAGTGGATGGCTGTAGATTCAAATCTACTTTGGTCTGTATAGTTAGCTCCAGAGCAGCTAGGGCTACATCATTTGAGGAAAAAAGAGAGAGAGAGATAAAAGGAAGACATTAATCTGTAGCTCAATAATACTTTTCTCCGCTAACACAGTAAGCCAGATGATGGAGCTGAATTTAAAAAGCAAAAGAGCAGGTTTATTTTGGACAAAGCAGCTAACCCCCAGGTGAGTCCTCCAGCCCCCAGAGATCTCGGAGAAAAATCACAAGGCCCAACTAAAGGAAGGCACTAAATACCCTGTGGGCAAAGAGTGATGGCATGTCCATAAGCTGGGTTTGTGCCTGGTTATAACGCTTTAGGAGGGGCTTGGGCCACAGGTAACTTTAAGGGAAGAGCCACCACAGCCACCAAGAGCATGTGGAACTGGGCTTTTGGTGACTTTTCTTTGTGGGAAATTCTCAGAGAAGGCAGAGTTTGAAGAGAGAGAAATGGGGCTTCCCAGATCAAGAAGGGGTGAGCTGGAGATTCCAGCCAAACAAACATGAGCACTTCTAGGTATGGTAGGGGGAGATTTTTATTGTAGATTTTTATTGTAGATAACAGGGAAAGCATAACCAGAGTCACCTGAAAGGGTCCAGAATAAACATGATCCTGAGCTGGACCATGTGAGGGAAGGGGGAGAGCCAGGAGTCAGGAGGGTGAAAGGCTAAAGGACCGGGTAACCAAAATGGCTGATTATATAGGGAAGAGTCACCGGGGGAAGGGCAGCCCAGCTCAGTCCCTGGGCCAAAGAAGTTCAGGGTAGGAGGAGAGTGTGCCAGCCAGGAGGACCCTGTAACAGGCAGGGACTGAGGGATGCTGGGAGAATCTGGCAGCAAGGGTCTGTTTTTTTATGTTAAATAGGTATTGCAGCCATTTCTCCTGGGTTTGAGACCCAACAATCATGAGATCTTGTCTGGGAAGGAAGGCAGGACAGAGGAAGGGAGGGAGGGAGGGGGGAGGGAGGAAGGGAGGGAGGGAGGGAAACATTTTTCTGTGAAGGACACAGAACCAATCCAGATCCGCAAGTATCTTCCAAGGAGGGCAAAATTTTAAACTGAGAATTAATGGCTTCAAGAGAAAAGAATCTGGTGTCTCTGTCTCAGACAACACCTAGAACTCTTAACTATAGTGATTTCTCTTGTTTTTAAAAAGGAAGAGCACTAGGCCGAGGACAGTGGCTCAGTAGTAGAGAGCTTGCCTTGTGTATATAGAAAGCCCTGGCTTCCGTCCCCAGAACCACAGCCACAGAAAATAAGGAAGAACTGAGCAAGCTCAGTGGTAGAGCACTGGCCTGGCGTGCATCAGTGCCACAAGCACAGCTCCATAAGTGATATGTGCTTAAGAAATAACAGAAAATCAACCAAAATGAGATCTGAATGCTTAAGTTCACACAAAGAGTTCCCACATAGCATAGACCCTCCCTCTCACAGTTGTCTGGCCCGGAAGCCAGGAAGATAACAGTATCATTTTTTTGAATGATGCAGTAAAGACACCAAAATAGCTGATCTGTAGGTGAAAGGGAGGTTTGCTCCAAACAAGGCTTTCTCTTTGGAAAGCAAAGAGAAGTGATGGTGGGTGGTGATGGTGGTGGTGGGTGGTAATGGTGGTGATGGTGATGGTGATGGTGGTGGTGGGTGGTAATGGTGGTGGTGGGTGGTAATGGTGGTGATGGTGGTGGTGGTGATGATGGTGGTGGTGATGGTAATGGTGGTGGTGGGTGGTGATGATGGTGATAGTGATGGTGGTAGTGATAATGGTGATGGTGTTGGTGGTGATGGTGGTGGTGATGGGTCGAGACATTTCTAGGGCTTTAAGGGAACAGGTACCTGACCTGGTGGGAGAGCCTGTAGTTGGAGTGGAGGGCTTCAAAGTCTGTAGCAGGTTCTTGTGAGTTAGGACTAACAAACTAGAGGCTAGCATATACCTTGACATACTAATGGTCACTATGGGCATAGGTTAATGGAAGAGTCATAGGTCCTTTTTGCCAAAGACAAAATTAACTCCCTTTAGCATGCAGGGACTATTTTCTCCAGCTCCTTAGGGAATGCTGGCTTTTGTCTAAACACCAAACTTTGGAAAAAGGAATTTTTTGGCAAACAATTTTTACACTCTAGCAGGGCTGAATGGGGAGGGTTAGGAGAGGCCACCATTGCAGGTTCAAATTAAACAACATAAGCTTCTTTCCATCTCCTGAGACTCAGGGATTAAAGGGTGAGTTGAGTCAACCTTAGGCACTGGGTTCTAAGAGCCTGGGGACTACTCTTGGTGACCCTGATTCCCATTTTATCTGGACCAGGCATCTCCTACAGTACTCTTCCCATGTACCTGGGAGAATTGGCTCCCAAGAACCTGAGGGGTACATTAGGGACAATGACTGAGGTCTTTGTCATCATTGGAATTCTCCTGGCACAGATCTTCAGTCTGCAGTCCGTCCTGGGCAATGACACAGGTAACCAGCAATGCATGTGGGTAGGTGCGGAGAGGTAAGCAGTGAGCATGCCTGGTGCAGCCACTGGCTCAGCTGAGCCCAAACTTATCAATGGTCCAAACGGAAGGTGTTTTGGTGACCTTTATGCCAACTTGTGCATATAAGGCCTTGTCTAGGACAGGGCTGCTGAGTCCTAGAGATGGGAGAAGACTCAGATACAAACAAGGTTAGGTTGGCCAGCCAATAAGCTCCCTGAATCCTCTTGCCACTGCCCCCCAACCCCATCTCAACCCTCGGGAATGCTGGGCTCATGGGCATACCCAGACAAACAAGGCTTTTAAAGTAGGTGCTGGAGAGTCAGCTAAGATCTTCATGCAAGTGGTCTTACCCACCAAGCCCTATCCTCTCTTTCATCTTGGATGCCCTTTGTGGGTAGCCACATCTTAACAAGGACTAGGAGCCCACTATGCTCGATTATCACCTGGTTGGGCGAGGTGGGGGGGGGAAGAGAGGGGAAACACAGGAGTGTGCCCCTGTGTGTCCCCTGCAGCAGACTCAAGTCCCAGGCAGTTATGTTTGTCCTATCCAGGTTGGCCAATCCTCTTGGCTCTCACGGGGGTCCCTGCTCTGATTCAGCTTCTCTCGCTTCCCTTCTTCCCCGAGAGCCCCCGTTACACTCTGATTGAGAAAGGGGACGAAGAGACCGCAAGACAAGGTACTGGACTCACCTACAGCTCCCAATGCACATAACAGCATGGAGTGGGCATGCACCATCTGGTGAGGTCGCGATTGGGGTCAGGGCCACAGTGGACAGCGTTTGAGAGCAGAGAGCTTGTGCTGGGTGGAGAGTGTGATTGGGGTGAGGCCTGGGTTCTGGAGAAGGGCCTGGCTGAGGTACAACAGAAGCAGAGTGTGAGTGTGGCATGCTGCCTCTCTGCAGCTCTAAGGAGATTGCGGGGCTGCAACTATGACGTGGAGGCTGAGATGGAAGAAATGCGCGTGGAGGAGCACAAGGAGCAAGCAGAGGGTCACCTCTCAGTGCTCAACCTCTTCACCTTCCGACCCTTGCGCTGGCAGCTGATCTCTATCATCGTGCTCATGGCAGGCCAGCAGCTGTCCGGGATCAACGCGGTGCGCGGTGCCTCCTCTCCCTAGATTTTTGGTTCTCCTTGGGTCTTTTTTAATGAACTCACAGGAGGCTCAGGAGTAGCATTTTGCGTTTTGACTCATGTGAAAGCTCAGTCTAGCCTCTGGGAGGGACGAGCTCCAGAGTTGGTGCTGGGTGGAGGGATTCAGGGAGCATAGTGTATGTTATTGATCCCTGGGACCCACACTGTAGAATGAGAGAAACAACTCCTCGGACCTCTACATATGCACACACAGAACAGAGTGGGAGGTTGAGGGTGGGGAATAAATGCAATAAGATGGAGAGACATAGCCAAGCTGCTACCAAAGAGAGCACAGTGCACAGTGACAAGACTTCAAGGCTGGTTCCTGTCTACAGCCAAGAGGCTGGCAGGGAACAGAACCAAACATTATGAGCTGGACCAAGAGAAATATGATGCCCATGATAACATGAAGACTATTTGCTGGGGGGCAGTGCCATGGGCACCTCCAAACTCATATAGAGATTTCAAGAATGGATTCCAGCTACAACAACTGTCCACATAATGCTTTGACTCCATACAAGCACATGGCCACAGTAGATGCCAAGGTGATCCTTGCAAACTTCTGGGATAAAGCAGACCAGAAGTAATTCCAGAGCATGCGTGCCTCCATCTACCACAAGCTGCATACCTGCTTCACAGTATTTGATGTCTAGAGGGAGATCGCCTGTAAGACTCTGAGTACCTGGTACAAAGAACTTCAAGAGTTCAAGTCTGAGATTCCATGCATCTTGGTGGCCAATAAAACTGATGGAGACATGCAGATGATTCAAAAGAATTTCAGTTTTGCCAAGATAGTCTCCCTGCCGCTGGGCTTTGCCTCAGCTCCTGATGGTACTGATGCTGTGGAGCTCTTTGATGATGCAATCTGACTAGTTGTGGCTGACAAAGGACGATCCTAGGTCTTCATGGATGAGGGTACACAGGAGCTTAAGAACTTTGAGCTGGAGCAGAAGAGGGTTCACTAGGCTGATAGCAGAGTGGCATGAGCAAGAGCACATCTTTTTTATCTTTTGTTTTGGGTTTTTTGTTTTTAGGTTTTGTTGTTGTTGTTTCTGGTTTCTTGAGACAGGGTTTCACTGTGTAACCCTGGTTGTTCCAGAAATTGCTCTGTAGAGCAATTCTGACCTCAAACTCACAGTGACCCACCTGCCTCTGCCTCCCAAGTGCTGGGATTAGAGGCATGCACCAACACTGCCTGGCCCTGTCTCTTTCAATGAAGGCAGCCACATATGGCTATGTTGAGGTATCAGGGAGCCATTTGGAATACCCTCCATCTGGAGAACCTCTCCAGACTACCCTTGCCAAACTTCTGGCAAACCCATTGTTCTGTGGTCCATGATGAAGTCACCATGAACACACTAGATAGGTGATACCCACCAAGCTCCTGCAACAGGATGAGGATCCATGTCCATGGCATCTCCCCAGCCTACCAGCAGCCTGGCAGTGTAGACTCAGTGAGCATGCTCATGTCTTCTTAATAGACAATGCTTGTTGTCCTCCATCCCACACTGACCTCGGGGACTCTGCCTTGAACTCCTGCTGACAGTATGATGGTCACTTCTAACTTCTCTGTGTCCTGCAGAAGCTGTGAAGCTTCTGTCCCTTTTCCTTCTGAGTCTCCCAACCAACTTTTTCAACAATAGTTTTGACAGACAGCTGTGGATCCAGGTTTTGTTGCTGTTTGTGTGATCTGAGGAGTTCTCCCAGGTCAAGATGAGGGCACAGAAGCAGAATTCTATTGCAGTCAAGCAAAAACATGTCAAGCTTAGCTATATCTGATCATACACATTACTATTCCCGCCATGTGAACAATGGCTTCTTTTAAAGCCTCCATCTCAGGGCAGAAAGTGTTCCTCCACCTTTCTAGAGCAAGTTCAACCTGAATCTTCCCTATATGGCAGAAAAGGGCAGAGGAAGGGCTGCCCTGCTTCCTGCCACCAGTCTGCCTTTCTGAGAGTCTTAAACATCATCTACATTGTTGCCATTATTTGTATTGTTTCCTTTTGTACAGTAAAGATTAAATTTGATAAACAAAAATAAAAGAAATATGGGTAAATAGATAGATATAGACAGCTCATCAGCTAAGACCACTGGTTGCTCCTGCCCAGGATCCGGGTTCCATTCCCAGCATCTACATGGATACTCACAACATGTGTAACTCTAGTTCCTGGGGATCTGACGCCCTCTCCTGGATGCCTTGGGCAACACACACATAGTGCACAGACATATACATACATGCAGGCTAAACACCCATCAACATAAGATAAAAATAAGTACATCTTTGAGAGAGAGAGAGAGAGAGAGAGAGAGAGAGAGAGAGAGAGAGAGAGACCAAAACCAGGCCCTATTTATAAAAATTGGTGGCTGCACTAAGGAAGGTCGGTCATGTGTGTGGTCCTGGGGATCTGTAAGATGTATGTCCACAGCAAAGAGGCAGCTCAGACACTCTCTGCCTCTCCTCATTCTTTACATTTTTCTTGCTACATCTTTTTTCTTTGCTTCTTAGTCCCCAAAAGCAAATCTCCTGCTTGTAGTTATTTACTCTCTCTGTAAGAGATCTGCAGAGAAGTGCCTGAGCTCTTGTCCCAATCACAGGCTCAAGGGAAAGGTCGTAGATTGATCTATCCTGGGTCAGGAGGCCCTGGTAGGCTCATTTGCTGTGGAAATCTGATGTCATGTTCACTCTATCTGTGGATGGGCAAATATCTGGAGAATCTCAAATGTTCATTCTGAGCCATTGGAGAAAGAAAAGGTGACCCTGTTGTTGTCTAAGAAAAGTAATAGGAAGAGGTGACACCTGAAGTGTTGAATTGTTTAGCAAGTGATCTTGGGAGCCACCTAGTGGAAAGCATCCTGGGACTGGGCAGGGTTGGCTTGAGACAAAGAAGAGCCTGAGTTTGCAGGGTGTAAATGCACATAGGTAAAGATGCTCCCATTTTGTAAGCATGGAAGCCAAGACTCGGAGTCAGTGGAGGCTAGAACTCAGGGCAAAGTGAGGTCTACCAAGTGTGTAACCTTACTACTACCTTCTGCTTCCATCCCAGCACAGGCTCCCCAGCCAGGCCCCCCAGCACAGGGCCCCCAGAACAGGCCCCCCAGCACAGGGCCCCCAGAACAGGCCCCCCAAATTGTTCATTGTTAAAGTGAGAACGGGAATCCAGACAAGTCTTGGTGTCTCTGCTCACAGCTCTTCCTGTGCTTTAGGTCAACTACTATGCAGATATCATCTACACCTCGGCTGGTGTGGACCCCATCCAGTCTCAGTATGTGATAGTGGGCTCTGGTGTGATCAACTTAGTGATGACTGTCATCTCGGTGAGTTATTGGGGAACAGCCTGTCTCTCTTGTTGCATGGTCCCCAAACAACCCCTTGACTGGGATACAGAAGCTCCTCAGGCCAGTTGGAGTGCAGGTGACTGTAGTCCTGGAGGCACTATTTGAGTAACCTTGGACAAGGGTTGGGAGATAGCTCAATTGGAAGAGCGCTTGCCTAGCATGTACAAGTTCTGGGTTCAATCCTGAGCACTGGTGTCACACTGCACATATGGCTCATATTCATAATCTCAACACTTGGGAAGTGAGGGCAGCGGGATCAGAAGTTCAAAGTCATCCTTGATAATATAGTGAGTTCAATACCAACCTGGGCAACTTGAGACTCAAAACAAATGAATGCTCCAAAGCTGTTCTAGTCCTCTGCAAAACACACAGCCTGTCTTCTAAGCCTGGGCAGGTTCCACACCACAGTCACACTGTCCTTGGTTGTGTGACTTGACTAACAACTGGGCACATCTGTGAGGGGTATTTTTTTCTTATTCAATGATTTGAAGTATGAAAACCTACTTTTAATCCAGATCTTGAGTTGGGAAGATTTGCCTCTAATCTGGGCCACACCTTCTGCTGGCAGCCTATATATTTGTTCTTTGTCTGCTTGCCCTCACTCTTGCTGGTAAATCCAATCCTTCACTAGCATTAGAGCTTATTTATTCAGGATTCCAGCATATGCTGAAGACCAGCTGAGACATTCAGCCTTAGGGGCTGAACAGCATCTGGACTCCTGGCCCTTCTGTTGGTAGACAGCTATTGTTGGACTAGCTGGACCACAGCCTGTGAGCCATTCTAATAAATCCATATAGATGTATATAAGATTATTATAATATATATGGATTTATATATATTCTTTATATTTTTATATATCCATTCTATAAGTTCAGTTCCTCTAGAGAACCCTGACTAATATAGATTTTGATACCAGGAACATGGAGAATTACTGTGGAGGATGATAGAAGGGCTTTGGGCCTTTGGGCTAGAGAGGCCATTGAGTGTTGAGAGCTTAGTGAACTGTGTGAGAGCTTGGATGACAGGGTCTGGCATGTGAGCTTCGAGGGGAAACTTGAGAGTCTCTCAAAGACTCTCAGGGCTGTTGGCTATTTTGAGTTGAGAATTTATGGTTCTGGTCAGCTGGGGCTGAAGCATCAGCTGTGACTAAGAGGAGACCAGCATGGATGAGGTGAAATCTTCTGGGAAGTGTTTCCTCAGGGTCAGCACACAGAGATTGTGTTCCAGAGGTGGCCAAGTTGTACCCCCTGTTGACAGCTGAAGTTGGTAGTGTAAGACTCACCCAAGCGTGCTAGGTTTTTTTTTTTTTTTTTACTTTTATCTGCATTTATTTTATGCTGAATTTATTCTCGTGCCATAAGCTTTTGTTTCTTCAGTTTCTTCTGGAATATCTTCTTCTTCTGTGCAACCTCCTCTTCTGGCTTTGGAACAATCTGTTCCTTTTCAGTGAGGATCATCTCAATGTGGCAGGGGGAGCTCATGTAGGGGTTAATCCGGCCATGAGCTCTGTAAGTCCGCCTGCGCATCTTGGGTGCTTTGTTCACCTGGATGTGCTCAATGACTAGAGAACCCACATCTAAACCCTTAAGTTCAGCATTACTCTCTGCATTTTTAAGCATGTGCAGCAAAAATTCAGCACTCTTTTTTGGCCATCGACCCTGTGTCCAGCCCCAGTGTTCAGCCTGGGCGCACCTACCAACTCCACCATTATACCGCCGGAATGGCACACATTGCTTCTTTAAAGTGACATCTTTCAGATATTTGGTGGCTTTTCGGATATGCATACCCTTGATGGCTTGGGCAGTTTCACGGGTGTTCTTAAAGTGAACCCGAAGATTTGATCCTCTTGATTTGCATGATTTTGTAGGGTTTTCCAGGTCAAGAGAGTAACGAACCATCTTCGCAGGTCACCTCAGACCGCTTTCCAGTGTGCTAGTTTTGAAGGCACACGGAGAACAGCTGAGGCTTGGCACTGTGAGAGGCCAGGAGAGGCCAATGGTGACTATACAGCCTCTGATACCAGTGGGAGGCCCAGGACTAAAGGGTCATGCCAAGAAGTTGAGGCTTGGCATCATAAGGGGGGCCCAGGAGAGGCTATTGGTGAAGGTGCAGCCCTGTTGCAGCAGAAGACCCCAGTGTATTGGAGATGTCAGTACCATGGGTGACCACCAAGGACAGTGTGACTATGGTGTGGAACCTGCCCAGGCTTAGAAGACAGGCTGTGTGTTTTGCAGAGGACTAGAACAGAGAAGTGATCAGCCCTTTGGAAGATCCAGAAGATCATGTGAATTCCAGATATTAGACACTTAGTTATTTACAGAGTTTGGGTGTATTTTATTCATATTGTGACTAGGACCCAGTTCTTCCTTTGTAAAAAAGAAAATATTGATTTTTTTATTTTATCTTATTCCCACAGTTGAGACTTTAAATTTTTTTAACATTTATTTGTTTATTATATATACAGTGTTCTGTCTGCATATGTGCCTGCAGGCCAGAAGAGGGCACAAGATCTCATTACAGATGGTTGTGAGCCACCATGTGGTTGCTGGGAATTGAACTCAGGACCTCTAGAAGAGCAGCCAGTGCTCTTAACTACTGAGCCATCTCTTCAGCCTGAGACTTTAAACTAAAAAAAAAAAAAAAAGACATTTTTGAAGTTTTACAGAGATTTGGGGTTTTAAATAGCCTGGATATTTGTTTGTTTGTTTTTGTTTTGTTTCATAGGCAAGCCTGTAGGGCAGGGTTAAGTAGAACAACCCTAACTAGGACCCTCTACAGGCCCATTGTGGGGACCAGAATCAACTGGTGTAGTGGATGGTCCTGGCTGAGCTGGCTGGAAAGGGCAGAGAGACAGCAACGTGTTTCTAGGGATGCATAAAGGCATCACAAAAAAAAAACAAGTTGCTGTCTCAGTTAGGGCACGATGGGACACCATAACCAGATATACCTTGAGGAGGAAAGGGTTTTACCTCCTTCACAGTTCTCCCTAACAGTTTATCATCAAAAGTAGCCAGGGCAGGAACCTGGGGGCAAGAGCTGATGCAGAGGCCGTGGAGGGGTGCTGCTTACAGGTTTGCTCACATAACTTGCTCATCCTGCTTTCTTATAGAACACAGGACCACCAGCCCAGGAATGGCACCACCCACAATAGACTGGACCCTCCCACACCAATCACTAATTAAGAAAATGCTCTGCAGTCACCTACAGCCCTGTCTTATGGAGGCATTTTCTCCATTGAGGCCCCTCCCTCCTCTGTGACTCTAGCTTGTGTGGAGTTGACACAAAACTTGCCAGCACAGCAAAGGTGATCACTGCCACCCAGAGAACCGACAGGAACACTGGGGAAATCTCAGTGTCCTACAGAGAAAGTTAGAGAGTGAGGCCAGCATCATCTCCGATGCTGTTCCCAGACTCAGTCTCCAGGGACAGAGTCTAGGATTTCTTAGGGGTGCTGGTAAGGGGTAGCTGGCTGGGGACATTTAAGATGCTGGACAGATCTTATCCAGAAGGCTAGAGAGAGGCAAAGGACCCAGCAGCCCAGACATTGGCGGTGAGGTCCCTCCTCCTTTGCTCTCCTTGAAGATGAGAGGTGCACTCTCAGTGACGCCTGTCAAGCACCTCCCAGCACTAGTTACCTGCAAGAGAAGCAGCCCCTCCAAGGGAGAGAGGCCCCAAGACGCCAAAGCACTACATGCAGAGATCAGAAAACATAGTTACTGGGCTGGAGAGATGGCTCAGCAGCAAAGAGCACTGCCTGTTCTTGCATCCCTTCGCTCACAACCCACTAGTTATAACACTGAGCCATCTTACTGGCCCCTCTTTTATTTTTGTTTCATGGAGGTAGCAATTAGGGGTAAACATAGCTAAAGGCATTTGAGACAAGGCTCTTATGGGAGAAATAATGAGTGGTTCCAGGGAATAGAGCTCCCCCCTCTGTCCTCCAAGGGTACTGCATGCTCATAAATTACATTATAATCAAGCAGGCACACACATCCACATAAAAAATTTAATGTGCTTATTATAGGGAGTAGTAATCCAGGGGTCTGTAAATGACAAGGACAGTAGTGTGGAATCCCAAGGTGTAACTTACACCAGATGGGTCACCTGATGTAGCAGGGGTGAACAAGGAGTCAAGGGCCAAACAGGAGATGGTGGAGTTTCAGGGTCAGTCCTTAGTACCTTGCGTCTCTTCCTCATCCACTGCCCTGCAGGCCTATGCTGTAGAGCGTCTGGGGCGGCGGATTCTCCTGCTGTCTGGTTATGGCATCTGTGGCTCTGCCTGCCTGGTGTTGACTGTGGCACTTCTCCTTCAGGTCTGTTCCTACATCATGCCTGGGGGGGGGGAGGTGGGTGTTAACATAAGAAGGGTGGGTAGAGGTCCAACTGCATGAATGGATCTCAGTCCTTCCCATCTACCTCCTTTCATGGACCCATTCCTAATGTGAAGTTCATGAGTGACTTCACTCCACTGGGCCCACAAATACAGGCATGCAACTCAGAATGACGCTGGAAATACAGACAGTTGTGAACCAACCACTTGATATAGATGCTGGGAATTGAACTTGAGTCTTCTAGAAGAGCAACGACTGCTCTTAACCACTGAGTCATCTCTCTAGCCCCTGGACTCCTATTTATAGATGCAGTCTTGAGACAGTCCCCTGAAATGGGGCTAGAACAGAATCCTAACATAGGTGCTATAAAATTTTTGGGAACACCAGGTGGTGGTGGCATACTCCTTTAACTGCAGCACTCAGGAGGCAAAGACAGGTGAATCTCTTGTGAGTTCAAGGCCAGCCTGGTCTACAGAGTAAGTTCCAGGACAGCCAGAGCTACACAGAGAGACTCTGTCTTGAAAAACCATTAGATAAATGGAAACATTAATGGATGGGTGGAAAGACAGATGGGTAGATAAATAGATACATAGAAAGATACATAGATAGATACTTGGGGACTATGTTGGCGGGCTGGCCCGGAACTCACTCTATAAACCAGGAGGAGGTAATAGAAGGGAAGGGATCCTGTCCCTCTGTCAGAAGTCCTGTGGCAGTTCATCTTCTGACCCTCCATGGCACCCCAGCATGCCATCAACACCCTTGCAGCATCTCATTAGCTAGCTGAGCACTTAGCGGTAGCCTGCCATTCAGCTCAGCTTAAGCCAGTTAACCAGGTTTTGTGTCAGCCATTGAGAGCTGGGAGGTATGGCCCAGGGGGACCCTAGAAAGATTCTCTCCAAACGATTGTCAAATGACTTGAAATCCCCACCCAGTCACCTTGAGATTGTGACCCTCCATTGCACTGTCCCTGAAGGGCGGAAGTCCTCCTGGCCTGGATTCAGGGATCTGTAGGCTCTGAGTCCACATTTGTGGGATAGAAAAACTTCTGTCCACGCTCAGGGAAGGTCACATGAACATAAAAGACAGCCATTTGTGAATGTGAGGCAATCTCACTTAAACCTGAGGGAAAGGCAGCTCTCTCTTGGGCCCCACCCTCAAATAAAGTGAAGAAACCTCGATGAAGAGGAATCTTCTGTCTCCTTCTTCATCCTCGAGGCCTCTGTGGGGCTCAGAATTCTGGCAGCCAGAGGGTGGAACCCACAGGTGAACTCAGCTTCCCCTGAGGCCCTTGGCTGGAGGCTCACAGTGCTGCTTCTTCCACAGAGCACGGTCCCTGAGCTGTCTTACCTAGGCATCATCTGCGTCTTCACCTACATCGTGGGACATTCCATAGGGCCCAGTGAGTCTTTGCACAACTCCTCCACTTACGCCAGTCTCTAGAGCCTGACACATCTGCTCAATAAACGCTTGGTGAATGGGTGGCCATCCCTCATCAGCTGCCTTCCACCAGCTCATGCTCTGACCTATACAGCTCCAGTGCTCTTTTTCTGTTTTGTTTGGGTTTTTTGGTTGGTTGGTTGGTTGGTTTGGTTCTTCAAGACAAGTTTTTTCTGTATGGTCCTGGCTGTCCTAGAACTTGCTCTGTAGACCAGGCTGATCTCAAACTCACAGAGATCTGCCTGCCTCTGCTTCCCAGGTGCTAGGATTAAAGGCCAACAGCACCACCCCCAGGTCTGACTCATACCGTATATCCTAGGCTGGCTTTGAACTCACAGCCTTCCTGCCTTAGCCCCCCAAGGACTAGGATTACAATTTTGTGTTACTCTGCTCAGATCTAGACCCACACAATTTTTAAAAATGCAATACCTATTTCATTCATGCATACATGAGTTCCAGGCCTGCCAGGCCAACACTGTCCTCAGCTACAAGGTGAATTAGAAACCAGCCTGAGATAAATGAGCTCTGGCCTAAAACTTTTTGTTTGTTTTTGTTTTTCAAGACAGGGTTTCTCTGTGTAGCCCTGACTATCCTGGAACTTGCTCTGTAGACCAAGCTGGCCTCAAACTCACAGAGATCCTCCTGCCTCTGTCTCATGAGTGCTGGGGTTAAAGGTGGGCACCAACACTACCCAGTCAGATTTATCTTTTTTATATCTGATTTAATATTTGTCTGTCTATATGCTTGCATAACTACAGTGCATTTGTGGAGGTCAGGGGACTGCCTGTGGGAGGTGGTTCTCTTCTTCATTATGTGGGTCTCAGGGTCAACTCAGGTCCTTGGGATCGGCAGCAAATACCTTTATACACTACACTGAACCATCTTACTAGCCCCTCTTTTATTTTTGTTTCATGGAAGTAGCAATTAGGGGTAAACATAGCTAAAGGCATTTGAGACAAGGCTCTTATGGGAGAAATAATGAGACAGCTGAGAAAGAGATCTGGACTCAAGAACGAGGTGGAGAGCTGGCCATGCTCATTACAAGGGACAGCAATGTGAAAGCCAGGAGTTCACAGGGTACAGCAACTTCCTGACATGCAAGATTTCAAAATTGGGCCAAAATAAAGCAAGGGCTGGGAAGGGTTTGCACTGTGAGGACACTGAGATGCTTTCCATCTGCTGCATTGCTGCAAACCTTCACTGGCATCCAGTTGAAGAAACAATGCCCCTGCACCCCTAGCTCTCCAGGCCTCTGCTGTAGTTTGGGGATAGAGATGGAGTTTCTTTTCAGCCCCCAGTCCCAACAGGGGTGGTCCACACAGGAATGTAAGATGTTCTAAGGGTCTGAGGTTTGAAGTGAAGTCCTAGCAGCCTTTCAGGACTCTGAACTTTCCTTCCACCCAGGTCCTATCCCCTCAGTGGTGAGGACAGAGATTGTCCTGCAGTCCTCCAGGACAGCTGCACTCACAGTCGATGGGACTGTGCACTGGCTCTCCAATTTCATCGTGGGCTTAACATTCCCATCCATCCAGGTGAGTAGTCCTTCACGCCATTCTTGGCCACCCCACCTTTTCTCAAGGCAATAAATAGCTCCTCCTTTATGAAGAACACTTCCTCGTGGGTAGGAATGCAGTTCTGGCTCTGCCTACCTTGTGCAAGGGCTTAGGTTTGATCCCCAGCACAGCATAAACTGCACAGGATGGGTACAGGCCTGTAAAACCATCACTTGGAAGGTGGAGGCAGGAGAATCAGACATTCAGGGCAATCCTTAGCTACATAGAGAGTTTGAGGCCACCTGGGATATGTGAAGTTTTGTCTCAAAATATGGCAACAATCCCCCAACATCTACCAACGCAAATGTATCATAAATAGCTCTCAAGTACTCCATGTGAGACTTGCTTTGGCCCAGTTCCTTTTACTTGTTTTCCTGTGCTGGTGATCTAACCCAGGACCTAATAGGCACAATAGGCAATGCTTTCCAACTGCACAGTATCCCTAGCCTGGAACTCTTAATCCTTTTGCCTCAGCATCCATAGTCCTGGGATCAGAAGCACATGCCAGGGCACTCAATTTGAAATCCTTTAGTGTGCCATGTCCTGCTTATAGAGGGGATTGTAGCTCTTAGTTGGAAATGACTGTTGAAGTCAAAAATGAAGGTACCAGAAGAGAAAGGAGCAAACCCTGCTACTGTTGTCGGGTTTGGGCTCTTTACTCTCTTGGAAGGGCCCACCACCCAACTCCCAAATAAATCACACACGGAGGCTTATTCTTACTTATAAATGCCCAGCCTTAGCTTGGCTTGTTTCTTGCCAGCTTTTCTTGAATTATCCTATCTTTTACCTGTGAACTTTTACCTCTTTCTGTTTCTGTATATCTTTCTTTTTTATTCCATTACTAGTCGTGTAGCTGGGTGGCTGGCCCCTTGCATCCTCCTCCTCCTGGCTCTTAGATCATTTTTCTTCCAGATTTCTCCTATTAATTCTCTCTACCTGCCAGCCCTGCCTATTTCTCTCCTGCCTTGCTACTGGCTGTTAAGCTATTTTATTATTAGACTACCAGGTGTTTCAGACAGGCACAGTAACACAGCTTCACAGAATTAAAGAAATACAACATAAACAAAAGTAACACAGCTTAAAATAATATTCTAGAACATACTGCCTCCCTCCTCTGAGTCAGCCAATGCTGGAAGGACTCAGAATCTATAAAGTCCCTGTGAACTAAACACTAAATGTTCCTTTTGGAGGTTAGGGGTGGGCCCAGGGTTTTTTTTTGGGGGGGGGTTGTTTTGTTTTTACTGTTTTTCTCCTCTAGGAATAGAATAAAACTGGCCACAAAGAAAATCCCTATGACTCACAGAGGTACCAGTATGTAGTCTGAAGGGTGGGTCTCCTCCCCTCGCCCCCTCTCTGCTCTAGGTGGCCATCGGGGCCTACAGTTTTCTCATCTTCGCCACACTCTGCCTCCTCACTGGTGCTTACATCTATGTGGTAATTCCTGAGACCAAGGGCAAGACATTTGTGGAGATAAACTGCTCTTTTGCCAAGAGAAATGGAGTGGAGTTTTCAGAAGAGAAAGAAGTAACAATGGCCGAGCCTCACACACCCTCTCTGCCTACCAAGCAAACATCCTTCTGATCTCTGGACCCAATCTGGCTTCCTTCTTTGAGAAGGACACTTGGGGACCAGGCCTTCAGAGAGGGTAACAGCTCTGAGACTTTGGTGTTCCCATGGCAACTAGCACAGCACTGCTGGACTTGACAAGCGATTTGCCGTCCAGGCTAACCATGAAGGGATGATGTAGATGGATAGAAGCTGATTCTCTGATTTTCTATTAATTACAAAACTTGCATGAAGTATGGGTACATTGTTTAAAACTAAAGCTTTGAAAATTCAGGGTCTTCTTCATATTACTATAACAAAATAACTGGGCCAACTAGCTAAAAGGATGATTTGGGGTCCTGTTCTCCAAGTTTCAGTCCAGGATTGGGTGGACCCATGACTTTAGGCTACTGGCAAATATGACACATCATGTGGAAGGGTGTGGTAGAGAAGATCACTTACATCAGGACCAGGAAGCGGAGAGACACAAAGTCCCCTTCCAGAATACTCCACAATAACTGATAGGGTTTCTGCACCTGGATAACCCTCTCCACTGGCACTGTTAGGATGCTGTTCTAACCTCTAAGTCACGCCCCACCCTGGGTTCTGACAGCAAGCTCCATTTAAGGATGCTCACTTGGGACTTTCTCTCTCTTGTCTTCTCCTTCCCTCATCCCTCCCCTCCCCTCTTTCTTCTCCCTCCTCTCCTTTATCTCAATCTTTCTCTCTCTTCTTCTCTCTATTTCTCTTTTCTCTTTATAATAATAAAGTCTTTCTACATAGACCCCGCCCAAGTGTCCTGCCTCCCACAGCAAACCGGGCATAAGGTCTCCATCCATAGTCTTCCACCAGCCACACTAGGTAAACATTATATCAGATCAGATTAGATCACAAAAGATGCAACAATCCAAATCAGACCAAATTAGACAAAGCTCGGGTTTAATGAGTATAAAGTAAAGCAATCCTGGGTGATCCCTGGAAAGGCAGGGGGCAAAGGGGTGTTTCACATGGCAGATATGGCTACCTGGCCTTAAGCAATCTGTAGGTATGGTCTTAAGCAGTCCCAGGGAGGGGCTGACTTTTGATAAGCAGGGGTCTGGAACCCCAGGCAGCTCTAGGGGCAGGGTCTGGGAAGGGAGAGATTGGGCTCTCTGCTCAATCAATAATCTAAAGACCTCCTGCTAGACTCCACCTCTCAAGATTCCTGGCACCTCCCTACAGCAAGCACCATGGGTTGAAAACCAAGCTTTCGGGGCTGGAGAGATGGCTCAGCGGTTAAGAGCAGGACCCGGGTCCGATTCCCAGCACCCACATGGCAGCTAACAACTGTCTGTAGCTCCAGTTCCAGGCAAACACCAAGGCAAATAAATAAATAAATAAATAAATAAATAAATAAATAAATAAATAAATAAATAAAGTTTAAAAAAAAAAGAAAGAAAACCAAGCTTTCAACACATTAATATTCAGGGACACTCACCCAAACCATAATATTAAATGTGCTATGGAGGGGTGGGTCAGTCAGTGCATACCATGCAAGCCTAGGGAACAGAGTTGATGCTGCACCTACATAAATGGCAAGGTATGGTACGTGCTTATAATCTCAGCACTGGGGTAGCTGAGCCAGAGTTCCAGAAGTCACTGGTCAGCCAGCCTAGCCTAATCAAGGAACCCGAGGTCCCGGTAGCAAACCCTGTCTCCAAAAAACAAGGTGGACCCTATCTGAGGAAAAATGATACCTGGTCATCCTCTGGCTTCCACATGGTACATATATAAACACACATGAACTTGCCCCCATATGAACCAAACGCACATTTCAAAAAAATTGATAATTGATGCAGAGACCTGAATTCCAGTGTTTGGTTAGCAAATGAAAGTCAAGATTATAGACATCACAATCTTCCCTACAAGGTGACTTCCTTGACAGTGTTTATATCTGTGTACTATAGATCATAGTGGCAACTGGCAATAGAGCGAGCCCTACAGCCAGTGTGTGTGTGTCTGCAGATCCTCCTGGTGCTATAGCTACAGGTGGTGGTGGACTGCCCAACATGAGTGCTGAGAACAAACAGCAATTCTGTCCTCACTGATGAGTCATCTCCCCAGCATCCCTCCCACAAGACTCACCACACACATAATGCACAGACACAAGCATGCACAGATAGACATACACGGCCAATTTTAGAAAACCATCAATCCAAGGAAATGCTATTCCCATGGGGGCCCGTTGATGTCCTCCTTATAAACAAGGTGAGCTCAAACACAGGTAAACAACTAAATTTTGAGAGCTGTAAGTAACAGAAGACTATAGACTTTCCAACAATATTCTGAGACAATTATATCAAGTTCCAAAAATAAGAGCTTTTAAAGACTTAAAAACTCTGTTGATTTACCATGAGTGGGGTGAGAGTCAAGGAACACCTTTGTGCATTAGCTTCCTCCTTCCACCTTAATTGGGTTTTGGGGAATTGAACTCAGTTTCCCAGGCCTTCACAGCAAGCCCCTCTACTTCCTGTGCCATCTCATTGGCCCAGAAGATGAACTCTTTTTGGGGGGGAGGGGGTGTCGGGATCTCACTATGTAGCTTTGGCTGGCCTGGAAGTCTGTAGACCAGGCTGGACTCAAAGTCACAGAGATCTGCCAGCCTCTTCCTCTCAGATGCTGGGATTAAAGATATGCGCTACAATGCCCAGCAAAAGATGAACATCTGTATCTATCCCCACATGGAATGTTCACATCAACTAAAGCTGGATCACATATATAAATAAAACTTTTCTGTTGCTTTTTTTAGACGTTCCAGACTGGGCTGCAGAGTGAGTTCTAGGCTAGCTGAGGCTGCACAGAAAAAGATTTTTTTAAAATGTTGGGTGGTGGTGGCCCACACCTTTAACCCCAGCACTCAGGAGGGAGGAGGGTAAGCCAGGGCTACAGGGGCAAACCCTGTCTCTCAGGAAAGGAGCCACTTGTCTTTAATCTCAGCACTCTGGAGTCAGAGAGACAGGTAGGTCTCTGTAAGTTCCATGCCATTCAAAACAAAACAAAAATTGAAATAAACTAAATATACATATTATATTATTTCAATTACATAAAACTCCAAAACATGTAAGATAATCTGCACTGACAGGAAACAGGTGTGCAGTTCCCAGGAGCCTTTTGAGGTGACAGAAACGTCCATTATTAAAGCCATCAAGATGACTCAGCTTGTAACGGCAATTGCCATGCAGGCCTGACACCCTGGCTTTGGTCCCCAGTGCCACATTAAGGTGGAGATAAACAATTCCACAAAGTCATCCCTCCTACCACCTGCCCCAGAGGTGCTGTGCCCTCTGAGTACTTAGCTCAATAAAGCACTTGTAGCACATGCTCCCTGAGGGTCACTCAAAGGGTTTCATTCTGTGGTCTGGTGGCTCCATGTTCTAATAGCTACAACATCTCCTCACGTGGGCTCAACAGCATGCTGTCCTGAGGCTGGGGGCTAAGCTGGGTCACCTTCGGAGGTGAAGCCCAGGTCTTTGCACTTGGTGTGGAAATTCGGACCCTATGTTGTTCTGCCCAAGCCGAGGGGCTGCAGAGATGTGACTGTGGGTACGGAGCTTCTACATGTCAGGGGACCAACAGCCTGCAGATCTGGTTGGGGAGGGTGGAGTCAAGAAGGGTGAGGGGCTGAGAGCTGGGTCTGGCTGTGTAAGCGAGGTCTCAGGGATGGTAGCTGCCTGTCGAGGATGCACGATGGTCCCGAAGTCTGTGTGAGGCCAAGAGTCCTCCAGAAAGGCTGTCACTGTAATTAGTAATGGACCATTCCTAGTACCAGTCTCCATGTCAGTGTATTACGGTGAGTCTGATGCGTGTTCTGCATTAGGATCTTGGCTGGCAGTTCTGTTTGGTAAAATGCTCTTTGGGTGGTACCCCAAGCCCCCTGTATTAGTGTCCTTTCCCTGTTGCTATGAAAAAATACCCTGACAAAAGCAACTTAAGGAACGGGTTTTGCTTTGCCTCATGGTTTGAGGGCACAGTCTATGCTGTTGATAATAAAGTCCCAGCCGCAGGAGCAGGAGGCAGCTGGCACAGAACATCCACAGTCAGGAAGCAGAGACTCTCGGAAGTAGGAAGCCGGAAGTTAGGGTAGGGTTTCCCCCACTCCAGTTAATCTAATCTAGACAATCTGCTACAGACTTGCTCAGAGATGTGTCTCCTAGGGGATTCTAGATCCAACCAGATCCTAGCTGACAGTCAATATTAGCTGCCACAGCTCCGGTCTTGGACACGTGCGTCCCTTATTACAAGTAGATAAACACGTTAAAGTCTTCGTTGCGGCCAGCGGGGAGCTCACCCACCAAGGTGTGGCTCGGGGGTTTTTAAGGGCAGAGACTTTGTTCAGGGGTCTTCTTGGCAGCTGCAGTGGGCAGGGCTTTACTGAGTAAGCGGTTTGAAGCAAAGGGTTTCAACACAAGTGAAGAGGTTATTTATCTAGCAGGAGGGAGTTCTGCAGGAACCAGCAGCTGAGATAAACAGTGAGCTGGTGGACCATCTGCACAACCAGTTATTACAGGTTAGCTAGAACTACCTGACCTTTGGTTCCTAGAATAGAGTTAGTAATTCTCTGTGGGATTCTGCATCAAGGACATCAGATTCTACTTCAGTGCAAACCTGTGGATCTAGACCCCTCTGGGGGTCAAATGACCCTTTCACAGGAATCCAACATCAGATATCCAGGTATTTACATTTGATTCATAGCAGTAGCAAAATTACAGTTATGAAATAGTAATGAAAGTAATTTTATGGTTGGGGGAGGGTCACCACAACATGAGGAACTTATGAGGGTCTTAGCGTGGTCTGAAGCGATAGCTCAGAGGTTAAGGTCCTGAGTTCAACTCCCAGCAACCACATGGTGGCTCCCTACTATCTATAGTGTGTTCTGGTTCCCCAACCACTGCTCTAGTTAAATCTGTATTGGCCTCAGGAAGAATACAAGAGGGAGGAACCTTTCACTGTCATTCCCGTCACACGTTAGCCCTTCACTTTTGCACCCTCTCCTTCCCCAAAAATCTCGCTGTGCCTCTGAAACATCATACTCTGCACTGCCACCTAGTGATGACATACCATTTATCCCAGCACTCGGGAGGTGGAGGCAGGATAATCAGGAGTTCAAGGCCAGCCTGAGCAACATGGCAAGACTGTCTCATAACACAAACATTCCTCATTTTCATTCATTATGTTGATATCCAGAGAGATTCCACCACCTCAACCATCTCCAGTCCCTAGGGTTGGGTCCTCAGCTGTGCCCTGGGTGCAAAAAGGCCTGTGAGTCTCCGAGGGACATGTACCACACCTTCAGTCACAGTGAAAACAGCAGAATAGATGGGAGTCCTCATGGACCTCATCTTAACAAAATCCCACCTTCAAGGTCGTGGGAACTTGATTCAGTCAACAAAATGCCATGAGAACCTGAGTTCTGTCTCCAGTACCTAAATAAAAAGCTAGGCATGGACTGGAAATGCAGCTCAGTGGATAAAGCCACCAGCTACCAAGTCTGACAGCCTTGATTGAAGCTTCCTCCACATGTTCATGGTGGGTGGGGGGATGCAGGGAGAGTAAGCACATGCTGCCTTCAATGACAAATCTTTAGGGGGAAATATTTTTTAAGTGTTTATTTGATTTCTCCCTCCATTTTCTTAGGTGATTGGGATGGGGGGGTCAGAGGCAGTCTCATGTAGTCCAGGCTAGCCTAGAACTCACTATGTAGCCAAGGATGACCTCAGGCTCTGTTCCTTGAAGTCCCTGTCTCCCAAGTGCTGGGCTTATGGGCATACATTTCCATCCTCAGGATTTGCTAGAATATTCTAAGCAACAGACATCATGGTTTTTCATGACTATCTTATGACGGGTATTTTTAAAGTAATAACATATTTTATGTATTAATAGTATCTTATTAAATGTCTCAAATCTTTGGTTATTTCTAATATCATCTGCTTTATCTACATATTCAGAAGTCCACAGTGACTCCTCAAGGAATATTGTGATTGCTCCTGTCGGACACTAGGGGGTGAAATTTAGCTGAGTTTTTCTTTTTTTATGAATGTTTGCCCTCCCACCCTGTCCCTCCTCTGGGGTCAGAGTCCTGGTTCTGTCTGTCACAGAGATGGATGGTCCTTACAGAGGCTGAGGGTATATGGAGCTCAATAACAGAATGTGTGCTTAGCATACATGATGCTCTGGATTCCATTCCTAGCATGTATATTTAAAAAAAAAAAAAAAAAAAAACCAAACCAGGCCAAAATAGCTGCTTTTAGCAAGGCAGGGCCCCCATCATGGGGCCAGGTCATTTCATTCTATGAGCCCCCGCTTCAGGGCCCCCAGCAGGCAGAAATTTCTGTGACAATCTTTTCTTCCATCCTGAGCTGAGCCCTCCAGCAGAGAAGAGGGGACACTGGAGGAAGGTGACCTCTGCTCTGATAATAGAGCTGGGGCACTGGGATCAGCAGTCTGAGGCCAGACCTCATGGGGTTTTCAGCTCTGGACATCAGCGGGTTCTTTATGTTGTATAACCTGTCACATATGGGAGATCTGTTTTGTTTGATGTGGCTCTCCATCATGCTGACGATGCACCTGAGGGCAGTTTAGGTGTGGGTCTCCATCTCCACCAGCGGCCCAGTGTAGCTTCGACTCGCTATGTTCTTTAAGGCAATTTTTTTTTTTTAATTTATTTAGTATGCATAGTGGTCTGCCTGCATGCCAGAAGAGGGCACCAGATCTCATTATAGATGGTGTGAGCCACCATGTGGGTGCTGGGAATTGAACTCAGGACCTCTGGAAGAGCATCCAGTGCTCCTAACCTTTGAGGCATCTCTCCAGCCCCTATGGCAACATTTTGTCTGAGTCTTTTGTAACCCTAATCCCAGCTCTCAGGAGGCCGAACCAGGAAGATCACTTGAAATTAAATAAGATTTCATCTGAGCAGGGTGGTGATGGCAAATGCCTTTAATTCTAGCACTCAGGAGACAAAGACAAGCAGATGTCTGTGAGTTCAAGGCCAGCCTGGTCTAAAGAGTGAGTTCTGGAACAGCTAGGGCTACACACAGCAACTTTGACTTAAAAAACAAAGTAAACAAACAAAAAGGCTGATAGTAGAACTAGGCCTCTGTAATTAAGAGCACTGGGTGCTCTTTTAGAGGATCTATGTTTGAATCCCAGCACCCCCACACGGCAGCTGACAGCTGTCTGTAACTCTAGTTCCAGGGGATCTGATGGCCTCTTCCAGCCTAGGCACCACTGCACACATGTGATGCATAGACCAAAGCTCTCACACATGAAATAAAAACAAATCTCCAAAAATATATATGCTTAATGTCTATTTATAGAAACGGAAAACCACAATCAAGGCCAAGGTGTAGCTGGTGGTAGAACATGTGGCAAGCATGCTAAGGCCCTGGGTTTTGTCCCCAGCACCAACAAATTAACAACATTGATTTGTTTTCCTGGGTATGGCAGTTAATATCAGTGTGGTGGTCAATCACACATTCTTAGTAGTCAACTCAACACACCTGCAAAGAAAACGCCTCATTTAAACATGCCTCTCTCTCATTGGCCTCTGAGCAGGTCTGTGGGGCATGTGCTTGGTTTGCTCATTGATGGAGGAGGGCCTGAACCACTGTGGCAGGTGGCCTGGGTTGTAAAATCAAAATCTAAATTGAAGAGAAACAGGAAGTATGCCAGTAAGCATGTTCCTCTGCACATCCTGCTCCAAGCTCTTGCCTTGGTTTCTCTCAATGAACTATAACTTGTAAGCCAAACAGGCCCTTCCCTCTCACAGCTGGTTTCTGTCCTGATGTTGAACCCAGCAGCAGAAAGCTAAGCAGGACAGTGAGTCTTTGGAGGGGCCAAGGCAGGGAGCACCACAGCTTCCCACTGTTGCATGCAGTACCCCCAGGAATTGCCCCAGACCTTCAGGAACCTCAACTCAGGCCAAAATGGTATTTGTGGTTTCAGTACAGAAAGGAAGGTTAGGTCTATCTACTTTATGAAGCAGAGTCAGACACTAATTCTGACATTTTAACTTAAGCTTAGGTGTGGAGGTATGAGAAAGACAAAGAAAACACAACACACATTGGAGAGCATGGGTGTGAACTCCCGAAGAAGACCATCCTCAGCTGTCTGTGGTGTGCAGTGGTCATGTGTAGGATTTGGTGAAGTGTGAGGATAGTATGTGACTAAGAAGCCTGAGGTCATCTTGTGGTACTTGAGGGTACAGGGAAGGGCACAGTCGATGGGTAAGAGTCTAGTCATGGGTGCAGGGAAAAGTGGCCACCCCGGCTCTAAGACCAGAGCTAGTGAAAGAAACACACCCTGGATCTAAGACCTGAGCCAGCGAGATACGTTTATCCCTGAACCCAGAACCAAAAAGAAATGCCCTGACTCTGAAACCAGCACCAAAGAAACACACTTGGGCCCTAGATTCAGAGCCAGTGAAAGAAATATGCCCTGACCCTGAAATTAGAGCCCAAACCCCAAAAACGATCCAGTGAAAGAAACACACTTTGGCCCTAAAATTTAAAAACCAAATCATGGTAAAAAAAAAAAAAAAAAAAAAAAGAAAGGGAAAAGTTCTGACCAATCCCTGCCCTGGAAGTCTCCCCAGAAAGCTCCGCCTCCCAAGAAGCCCTATACAAGCCCTGAGCCCACAGCCCTTCCCAGCTAATTTCTCCCACCCTGGGCTAAGGCAACCACCTTCATCTGGATCCTTCCCTCCCAATAAATCTCTTCAATGAAGATTTTTTTTCCCCATGGCCTCACTATTCTATCATACCTCAGTTATAATATTGACTACTTGACTATCCCAGATTAGAATCACCCAGTAGACACATTTTGGGACATGCCCGGGAGAATTTCTAAGTTGAGTTTACCGGATGTGACCCAACAGAATGTGTATCAAACTCTAGTAAATTTGGGCAGCATTTCTTCCACATGCATGCACCCTCAAGGGACTTGCATGCTTGCACTGTGGCTGGAGCTACCTAGGCCTAAAAAGTCCTGTGTGCACAGACCGGGCCCTCCCCACGGTGGCCACTGAGGGCAGCACCTTTTCCACAAAGGCAGCTGGATCGACTGCCCCTCCCCTCCAGCCACAGGCCTTTCCTTATTTTTACAAATGTCCTTTACACTGAAAGCCTTTCGGAAGATTAGCGTTGATGAGAACATGCATTGAGTGTGCCCTGGAAGAGCCCTCGCTATTTCTGAATGATAGCCAGTTTCTCAAGGGTTCTAATGCCCATCTTGAGCCTCCTACAGCCAGCTCTGAACACTGACACTTCAGGTCTGCCATGGACCCTCCTGAATCCTGTCCCCATGCTGTCCCCCCCCTCTCCCTGGTGACTTCGTTCCCTCTGACATTAAAGAACATGACTCCCAGGTACTTCTGTGAGAACAATTTTCAAAAACAAACTTGACCTCAGAAATTTGGTTTAAAAACTAAGTGTTACCCTCAAATTATCCCCTGCCCCCACCCCACCCTACCCTAGCTGGTGTTTGGGTTGTTTTGAAGCATTCTACTATGATATTTGCAGGGAAAACGGGAATCATAATTAAAAGTTATAACACCACTACATTAACAGTCAGTTTGCCTAGAAGTCACAAAAATATTATTAATAATTATGCTGAGACATCTTGTCCTCTTAAAACTTCTTTAACATGTATTTTGGGGGGTGTCAAATAAGTGTGGCTCTCATGCCACAGCACATGTATGGAAGTCAGAGTTCTCTTGTCAGAGCAATTTTGTGGAGTCAGGCTCTCTCTGTCTACCATACAGGTCTTTGGGATTGAATTCAGATTGTCAGGCTTAGCCAAAAGTGCCCCTGCCCATTTATTGTACAAATTATTTACTGGCAATTGGTTACATAAAAGGATTAATATGTATTAAAGGATTATATAAACACTCACTGATACAAGATTGAACTTTAGAGCAATTCTTGGAGAGTTGAAATGTCCAATGCAATCCTCCCTCTGAGAATACAGGGACATACAGGAAAGGCAGGTACCTAGCAACTGGTCTTCAAAGGGGCTGGCCACAGGGGTCCTTAAAAAACCTCAAAGCCAGGCTGGAGAGATGGCTCAGCCGTTAAGAGCATTGACTGTTCTTCCGGAGGACCTGAGTTCGATTCCCAGCATCCATATGGCAGCTAACAACTGTCTGTAATTCCAAGATCTGACACCGTTACACAGTTATACATGCAGGCAAAACACCAATTCATATAAAATAAAAATAAATACTAAAAAAAAAAACCCTCAAAGTCATGCCTAGGTCTTGCTCAAAAGCACCTGAACCCACCACACCCAATGAGCCATCTCACCAGCCCAGAAATTTTAAATATTGAAAACTTCTAGGTGAATTTATTGAGCTTATAATTTGCTTCTTATTAATATAGAAGTGGTGCTATTTGTGGGGGCATTGTAATCTAACCCAACCATAAGGAAGACTGTTATTTAAACTCTTGCTTTGGAACATTCTAGATCCCTTTACACACACACACACACAAACACACACACACAAATCACCTGTCCTCATACCCAAACAAATAAAACAGATATTGGCCAACTTTTAGCTACTTTAAAAGCAAGCAAGCCTTACTGGCTAAAATTTACTGAAAATTTCTCAAGGATAGAGAGATGGCTTAATATGTGAGGGCTCTTGTCACCAAATGCGGTGACTTGAGCTCTGTTCCTGGGCCATAAGGTAGAAGGAGATGACTGATTCCAGAGGCTGGCCTCAGACCTCCACATGTGTGTCACAGCGTGTGTGCCACCCACAATAGGTAGACAGACAGACGGACAGACGGACAGACAGACAGATAGATATTGCGGGCATTGTGGCACATACCTTTAATGAACACTCAAGAAGCAGAAGCAGCCAGATCTCTGTGAGATCAAGACCAGCCAGGTCTACATAGTAAGTTCCAGGACAACTAGAGTTATATTGTAAGACCCTATCTAACAAAAGAGAAAAAAGTAATAAAAATTTAAAAGAAAAAGGTTTTTAAAATGTTTAAATTGAGCTCTTTGCTTTCAGGTATTTCCTTTGTGGGGTGAAAGGCATGAGCAGTTCATTCTGCTGTTCCTAATAACTCTCTAGTGAAGTGGACCAGACCCAGTTCCTCCAGTGGCTCATGGGAGGCCATGGACTGGTGAAAGCCAGACCTCCAAGACAGCGGTAGGGGGCAAGGCAGCAATGGGCCATCTCTCTAAAGACTCCAGTCTGGCACCTCACATTCTTCCTGACCCACCCATCCCCATCCCCCGCTCCTGCCTCTGTTGCTGGAGGGAGCCATGTTCTTCTCAAGTCCATTGTCAATCTCTGGGGAGAGTAGATGTTGCAATAGTCTTTATACTGATGTGCCTGGAGAAACATTGCAAGAAAATATATTTTTCAGGGTCGGGGCAATGGCACAGTGGATAAATTGCTTACCACACATAGGTGGAATTTCTGTCCCTCCTACCAGCTCCCAAATCTCACACACAAAAACTTATCATTAATTATAAAAGCTCAAATATAGCTTAGGCTTTTTTTCTTTTTAAGATTTATTCATTTATTATGTATACAGTGTTCTGCCTGCATGCCAGAAGAGGCATCAGATATCATTACAGATGGTTGTGAGCCACCATGTGGGTGCTGGGAATTGAACTCAGGACCTCTGGAAGAGCAGCCAGTGCTCTTCACCTTTGAGCTATCTCTCCAGCTCTTAGGCTTGTTTATAACTAGCTCTTATAACTTAAATGTAACCATTTCTTTTCATTTACTTTCCACCCTGTGTCTTTATTACCTTTACTCTATATTCCCCATACTGCTCTCCTGCTTCCTCTGTCTCCGGCTGGCATCTCTTCCTGCGGCTTCACTCTTCTTCCCAGTGTCCTCTCTGCCCAGAAAATCCTTCCTAGCTGTTGGCCATTCAGCTTTTTATTAAACCAAACCAGTGACAAATCTTCACAGTGTACAAAATGATTATTCCACAACAACCACACAAGAATGAGGATCTGAATTCAGTTCTCTGGAACCATGCAAAGCAAGGCACAGCGGGTGTTTCTCTGACACTGAGATGGAGGACAGGAGAATCCCCAGGAGCTCACTGGCCAGCTAGCAATGACAAAGAACCAAGAGAGCCTGTCTCAGACAAGGTGAAGGACAAGGACACTGCCTGAGGGTGTCCTCTGACCTCTGTCCTCTGACACTGGCTGTGGCATGTGCCCCCCATCCCCCATCCCCCCCCACCCACACACACAATGGCTCTGAGTTCAGTGAGCAAAAGGTCTCAGTAAAAGATGATGGTCCAGAAAGCAACCAGGGGCAAGAATGACGTAGCCCAGCCCTCAATTAAGGCTTTGGAATTAATTCCATGTAATGGAAAACCACTGGAGGGTTTTCAGTAGGAAAATGACATAATTAGGTCTGTATTTCAAGGGAATAAATAGCAATAAAGAATAATGAATACCCGCCAATCCACTACTTATTCTCTGCAATAAGTCATTACAAGCACAAAAATGCTGCATTTTCCCACCACCCGTCCTGTTAATGGATATAACCACTGTTCTGCCTTGGGTATTTTTTTATTATCTTGTTATGTATTTTGTTTGCCACCTTAAAATTGTGTGTAAATCATTTTGTATTATTGAACTTTTATAAATAACTATGTTTTTCTTGCTGTCTGTGTTTGTGGTTTGACATTGTGAGTTTTTACCCTGTTGATATGTCTAATCCTATTCCTTCATTATTTGCTGTTATGATTTATAAAGCATCATGGTTTTATATTAGTCTCTTTACAGACATTAGGTTTTCCCCATTAATATTTAATTACAAGAAAAGTTTGCTATGGGGGCTGGAGACCTGGATCAGTTGGTAAGGCCTTGCTCAAGCCTGAAGACCTAACCTTGGGTCCCAGCATCTTCATAAAAAGCTAGGCATGGTGACACAATTGCAACCCCAGCACTGAAGAGGCAGAGATAGGTGGGTCTCTGAGGCTCCCTGGCTGGCCAGCATAGACTAGTCATCAAGTCTCAGATCAATGAGAAACCTTGTCTCAAAAACCAAAGTAGAAGGCTGAAGAGATTGCTCAGTTGTCTTTACAAGAGTTTCCTGTGACTCCTGCAAAGGACCTGGGTTCGAAGTTTCCAGCTCCCACAAATCAGATTACAAGCACTTGTATTTCAAGTTGTAGAAAATCTAACACCCTCCTCTAACTTCCAATGGCTTCTACACTCATGGAGTGCACACTCAGGCACACACACATATGATAAAATAAAATAATAAAATACAAAATGGACAGCTCCTGAAGAATAACACCCTAGGACCTAGGGTTACTACTGGCCTCCACAGGCATGTGCACACACATGCATACAACTGCATGTATGCATGCACACATACATGGCGGGGCTAAATTGTGGGGCTGGAGATTGATAAAGTGCTTGATACATAGCAATGAGGACCTATATTTGGATCTATAGCACCCATGTGAACATCTGTAATCTGTAGCCAGTTTTCCTGTGTTCCATATGTAATTTTACTATGTTAAAATTAAAACCTTCCTTTTTGAAAAAGTGCTGTGGGATGGTCTTTCTTTCTTTCTTTTTTTTTTTTTCAAAAGATTTGTTTATTTTGTTTTTTTTTTAATTTTTTTTTGATTTATTTATTTATTATGCATACAGTTTTTACAGAAGAGGGCGCCAGACCTCATCATAGATGATTGTGAGCCACCATGTGGTTTTGCTGGGAATTGAACTCAGGACCTCTGGAAGAACAGTCAGTGCTCTTAACCTCTGAGCCATTTCTCCAGCCCCGATTTGTTTATTTTGTATACAGTGTTCTGTCTGCACGTAAGTCTGCAGGCCAGAAGAGAACACCAGGTCTCATTACAGATGGTTGTAAGCCACCATGTGGACTCTGGGAATTGAACTTAGGACCTCCAGAAGAGCAGCCAGTGCTCTTAACCTCTGAGCCATTTCTCCAGCCCAGGATGGTCTTTCTGTATGTTATGAATGTGTGTTGTTATCATCGGTTAACAAAGAAATTGTTTTGGCCTATAGTGAGACAGCTTACATCCAGGCAGAAAATCTAAGCAGAGAGAGAGAGAGGAAGCAAAAAGATGGGGCCAGGGAGATGCGATCCAGCTGCCCAAGAAGTAAGATATAAATACCAATAAGCCACCAGCCACGTGGCACAAAATAGATTAATAGAAATGGGTTAAATTAAGATCCAAGAGCCATAGACCAAACATTTGAAGTTAATATAAGCCTCTGTGTGTTTATTTGGGACCAAGCAGCTGTGGGACACAGGAAAACATCCAGCTACAGTAATCTGTACACTGGAGGGGAGAAATGGAGACAGGTAAATCCCCAGAGCTCATTGGCTAGTCAGTCCAGCCAGCTGGTTCCAGGAGAACTCCAGGTTCAATGAGAAAACACTATCTCAAAGGATAGGGTGGAGCCTAAGCAATGAAGACACCGTCAACTTCTATATTCCCAAAGAATAGGCACACGCGCACACGCGCGCGCACACACACACACAGAAATGCTAGTGTAAACATCTTGTTTTTTGTTCATCCACATTTTTCTGCAAAAATACCCTAGGAGCAGAATAATTTTTGGAAATAACAGCATGTGCATGAGATGGCCAACTTGCCAAGGCATTCCCACACTGCACTCAGAGCAGCTGTGCCTGTCCACACCACTGCCTACATAAGCAGAGCTGACTCTAGAGCCTCAGAAACATATATGCGATAACATCAGGCCTCCCTGCACCTGTCTGGAAGTGTGAAAAGCTCAATATTTTACTTTTCCAGACCTGAATCATGAGTGAGGTGGAGTTTTTCTTTGTTTATGAGTGTTTTGCCTACATGTATTTATGTGCACCGTATGCATGCAATGGCAGCAGAGGCCAGAAGAGGGTGCTAGGTCCCCTGAAACTGGAGTTAAACTGCCATGTAGGTGCTGGGAACTGAACACTGGTCCTCTGACAGAGCAGCCAGTGCTCTTAACCGCTGAGCCACCTCTCCATCCTCAAGATGGAGATTTTCACTGACCTGCTGATCACCACTATTTTCCCTATAAAAACATCAATCTGTTCTATGATGATTTTTTTTCCTCCCAATTTATTATATTGATTTTTTTCCTCACAGGTTTCCTTTCTTAACAATTTTTTAGGATTATTTTATGAACTATCCATCTGATTATCACATTTGCTTTGAGAATTTTGCACAACAGGCATTGTTCGGAAATACCTAAGGGTGAACTGTGGAAGAGGAGAAAGCAGAGCCGTCATCATTGCAGAGCTTAACTGTGTGACCGTGTGCACACACACGTGTGGAGGACAGAGGTCTCAGTTGAATATCTTCCCCTAACACTCTCCACTTTCTGAGACAGAATCTCTCTCAGGCAAAGGAAGCTGGCCACTGAGTCCCTGGGAGCCTCTTCAGAACTGTGATGCAGACTGTACCTCTGTGCCAGGCTTTTTCTTTTTACCTGGGTGCTGGAGGTAGTAAGATCCTTGTGCTTGTGTGGCAAGCGCCTACTGAGTGAGCCATCTCCTCCGCCCTCTTGATGTTAAGACAGGTATCCTGGGCGATAGAGAGATGGCTCAGTAGGTAAGAGCACTGGTGGCTTGTCCAAAGGTCCTGAGTTCAATTCCCAGCAACCACATGGTGGCTCACAGCCATCTACAGTGGGATCTGTAGAGATACCCTCTTCTGGTTTCAAGTCTCCATATACATAAAATAAATAAATCTTTAAAAAAAAAAAAAAGACAAGTGTCCTGAAACACCACGACCAACAGCAACTTGGGGAAGACAATATTTATTTCACTCACAGTTCCATACAACATTTCATCATCAAAACCAGTGAGAACAGGAACTCAAGCAGGGCAGGAACCCTAGCAGGAAAAGTGTTGATGTAGAGGCTGTGGAGAGGTGCTGCTTACTGACTTGCTCCTCATGATCTGCTTCTAGAATCCAGGTTCACCATCCCAGGGGCGGCATCATCACAGTGGGCTGGACCCCTCCCCCATCAATTACTAATTGAGAAAATGTCATATAGGCTTGCCTGCAATGAGAGAAAATGGAGGCATTTTCCCAATTAAGGCTCCATCCTCTCCAGTGACTCCAGCTTCCGTCAGGTTAACTTAAAACTAGCCAGCACAACAGGACCTCATGGCCCAAACTAGCTTGAAATTCAGTGTGTAGTCAAGGATGACCTTGAACTTCTGATTCCTTTGCCTCCACCTTATGAATACTGGGCTCACAGCATGTATTACGTTACCTAGAATTTTTTAAATATTTGTTTGTTTATTTATTTATTGGTGTTTTGCCTGCATATATAACTGTGTAAGGGTGTCAGGTCTTGGAATTACAGACAGTTGTTAGCTGCCATGTGGATGCTGGGAATCGAGCTCAGGTCCTCCGGAAGAACAGTCAGTGCTCTTAACCGCTGAGCCATCACTCCAGCCCTAGAATTTTTCTTAATTTTTTAAATTAAAATTATTTTTTCAATTCTGAAAGCTGATTCCAGGTCCCTGGGCATGTTAAGTGTTCCACTATGGAGCTATATTTAAACCCTTGGTGTTTTGTTTTTGATAGACCCCAGACTTAGGGTACTATCCTCGGGAAGGGGAGCCCCAAGAACCCAGACTCCAGGCCGTTGATGTAAAATAACATGAGGTTTATTACATCTGCAGACAGGCTACCTCCCTGCCTCGGGAAGCAAGGGAGTAGCAAGGGAGTGGCAATCACATATCTCTTTTAAAGGCTAAGACCATAAAATCACCATAGCAACAGGGGCGACACATGAGTGGTCACTTTAAAGGTCACACTATAATTATAAGGTTGCTCACAGTGGTCATGGGGTTAAGACCAGCTGGTCAGGGGGCTTTTACAACCGAGTGTTGGTCACCGCTATTCTGTTTGGAACTTCTGGTATTTTAATCACAGGTTTGACCAGACCATTATGTCCTATCTGAGTTGATTACGGCTATCTGGGCTGGGTCACTCTGTTTCCTGGGACAGACTTTTAGACTTTTAGTTCCTTGTTCTCATGGGGGGGGTGCTCTGCTGAATACCTGAACTGAATGCCTGGGTCAAGTCCTAGAACCCAGAGTCCTTAATTCCCCCATTTTCTTTTTGGGTACTGTCTCAATCATGAGACTCTGGCAATATGTTTATGGCAATAGTCTATCTAGAAGATGGTCTTGTGCCCCACCCCTGCAGGTCCAAACTGATCTACAAGGTCTCACAAGAGCAAATGGGACCTGACTTGCAAAGCCAACTCTAGGCTGTAGGGACCTTTGACCTTCACAAAAAGATTTGTCTCCTATGCCAGGTTTCCTTTTAACTTAGCATTTCAACCTTTTAGGGGTTTGGGGATGTACCAGGGTGTAGTAGATTCTCTTTACTGCTTCAAGCTGACATTGGGGCGTTGTTCTTAAGGCCCCAAAAGGTTGAAAAGCTAGTAAAGGAACTAAGCTCCAGGGCTTCTGTCAGGAGCACGTAGCTGTCTGATCCAGTGGCCGAGAGACAGGAAACAGCCCAAATCCATAGAATTGGTTCACAGGCTTCCAGCAAGTCCAGAGCTTCTAGTCAAGTGGAAATCTGTTGAGATATGTTAAAACTGAGAACAAAAGTTAGAATTTAAATCTTGGGCCCAGTCTTAGTAATTTGGGAAGGGCAGCAGTCCCCAAACCAGAAGAGAGAAGTATCATCCTTAGGGACAGACAGGTGGGAAAAACTTAGGCTGTACTTATCTGGAATCTTTTTGGCCTCTGTGAGGTATATCCAAATTCTATGAGTCTCTTAAGCTCATACAAATTACAAAAAGACATAAGAATTTTAGTTATATTAGTATTTTCAATCAGGCTTTATAAAATGAGCTTGAAAACTAGCTCACCTTGGAGAAGGATCTGATTGTCTAATTCTACCAAGCTGACAAAATTATAACTAGCCCAGCCATCAATATTTGCAGAGATCTGAGAAGGATAAATTATACCTAAGTGCAGAATGAGCAGCTTCTGAATCTACTAAAAACAACAGAGACCAGTCCATACCCAGTTAGCCATACCCAGGTCTCCACCTAGCTGGAGGTGGAAGTATCCAAAGAGCATCAATCTTCAGCTGCCAGGCCTTAAAGGTGGGAGATATTTCCCCACAGTAGAGGGACATATGGGAGAAGACTGACCTTACTTTGTCTAGGCAGAAGGGTTCAATCAATTCTCTAATGTCCTCAGATCTAGGCCGGGTTCGTGGCAGCAGGCAGGCATTGTGCTATGGCATCTTGCCCAGGTTAGCACTGCTTCAATCCAAATGAAGATCCTGGTGTCTCATAATCTTCTTTGGAGACCTTGGGTTACTGTTAGGATCTGGAAGTCTCTGTCTGAGAAATAAACATTTTAAGTGCCATATTCTGTAGATCTCTGAAATATGAGGGCTGCACAGGTATATCTGCATAGAAAAACTTTGTGTTTCTAGTTACTTGTTGTGAGCTTACACTGCACAAGTATTTCACTCTAAATCTTAAAAAAAGTTTCTTCTCAAAACTATGTGCTAAACTTAGATTTAAGATCTATGTCTGGCAAGATAAGCTGTCTTTGCAACCTTGATTACATACTTATAAACTTGTTTTCAGATAAATTAAAATGATTTCTAGCACATAGAATCTATTTGTACACTCAGCATGGAGGTTGTATGTCCAAATTAGGTCATCTGCCAAAGTTCTTGTCACACAAATATCAATAGTGCATGATGACTAATAAAAATAAGCCAATTTCAGCATCTTAACAATTATAGTTATATTCACACATACACAGTTGGATCCAAGTTACATACATACATGCATACAGATTTAAAGCTAGCTTTCATCCATACATAGTTAACTCTAAGTCACATACATGTCTATATAACCATATATATGTCATAAACATTTTGCAGTGAAGAATCAGAAGCTAATTCCAAAATGAAGAAAAACCAAATCGAATTAACCCAAATATCTTACAGTTTTTTTTAAAATTCAGTATTGGCAGGTATGAGAAACCACAGCAAACAAAATCCACGTCACCTCTGACCTTCTATAACATTCTATATCCCTTTTATAACATTTTATATATACCTTCAGTCGGTCTCCCTAATTCCTTAGGCATCTTTGCCTTAGACTTTTTTTTTTCTTCCTGTCCCTTTATTATCCCAATCCTCTGCCTTCTCTATCATCCTCTGGACAACATAAAAACTTTCACAGTTCTTTTTTTGTGGTTCTCTTCATTATGCTTACACTGTAGCAACACACGACCAACATGAAGCATCTGAAACTAGCAATAGAGTTTTTGTTTTTCTTTTCTAATAATAATTTGTTACCAACCTCTGTAAAAGATGACAAACCCACTGGATCTGAATGATCAAAGCAGCAGTCGCTTTGTCTCAGCAACTACAGTCAGTGACTGACCAAAAATGCAATCCAAAATGGAGTCATGTCATATGCTTTTAAATTTTTTTCATGCATAGATTTTAATTATAACAGATTTTAACCTTATTTAATAATTTTTATCACTGTCATATCGAAAACATTTGAACTCCTGCTAAGTTCTGATTCTTAACCAAAAGTGCAGTCACGGCAGCTGTGGGTGGTGACCGACTGCTACTGGAAATAGAGATAGCAAAAATATTTAAACCATTCTGTCTCAGCTTTATGCTTTTAACAAAATTAGAAACACAACAGAACAACATAGATAACTTTCTTGAGAAACAGGCAAAACTTCTCAACAAGGCAAATAGAACTTTCTGACCAGAAACGAAACCAAATGAGCAGGTAACATCCGAGTTACAAAAATGCATGCACACGAGTCCAAACACACATTCTGTGGCCACAGTTTGCACGTACTCACACATTCATCAATAGGTGTAGCCTGGCTAAAACATTGGTCCCAGTCTCCCTGTTGTAAGCAGACTCCAGAACACAAAACAGTGAGACAATTGACAAACACAAAACAAACACAATCCACGCGGTAGGCGACTTGGCTACAGAGATACAGACGGGAGCAGCCGCGAACGGCTCCATTCCCCAGGAAAGGGGAGACACCAAGACTCCTACCTTCCTCTCAGACAACCCTAGAGGAGACTTCCAGGGAGGGGACCAGGGAGGTCTGGACTCAAGGCACATCTGCCTGCCTCCCCGACTGGCCCAAATACAGATACAGATGGGAGTGGCCATGAATGGCTCTGTTCCCCAGGAAGAGGAGACACCAAGTCTCCTACCTTCCTTCAGACAACCCTAGAGGAGACCTCTAAGGAGGGGACCAGGGGAGTCCAGACTCAAGGCACGTCTGCCTGCCTCCCCCACTGGCCCAACAATACTGGTCCTGCACAGGCACAAAATACAGATGCCAAATCGCCCAGACAAGAGACAAAGACACAACAGACACAGAACAATTCGAGCTCGTTCTTACCTCCAACTGGTCCCAGAGTGGGGGTTCAGGGGCACCCCAAAATCCCAGATGAGCCCCCACATGATAGACCCCCAACACAGGGTACTATCCTCGGGAAGGGGGGCCCCAAGAACCCAGACTCCAGGCCGTTGATGTAAAATAACATGAGGTTTATTACATCTGCAGACAGGCTACCTCCCTGCCTCGGGAAGCAAGGGAGTAGCAAGGGAGTGGCAATCACATATCTCTTTTAAAGGCTAAGACCATAAAATCACCATAGCAACAGGGGCGACACATGAGTGGTCACTTTAAAGGTCACACTATAATTATAAGGTTGCTCACAGTGGTCATGGGGTTAAGACCAGCTGGTCAGGGGGCTTTTACAACCGGGTGTTGGTCACCGCTATTCTGCTTGGAACTTCTGGTATTTTAATCACAGGTTTGACCAGACCATTATGTCCTATCTGAGTTGATTACGGCTATCTGGGCTGGGTCACTCTGTTTCCTGGGACAGACTTTTAGACTTTTAGTTCCTTGTTCTCATGGGGAGGGGTGCTCTGCTGAATACCTGAACTGAATACCTGGGTCAAGCCCTAGAACCCAGGGTCCTTCAGTTTTGTTTTGTTTTGCTTGGGCCCGGGCTGTTTTCTTACTCAGACCCCTCCTGCTCAGCTCCTGAATGCTGCTGGGAAAGCACACATGCACCACATCTGGACCTGTGGAGCTTCTTTGGGATGACTTGCATTTTCTCTCATGACCTGCAGTTCCTGAAATCATGTGAGCCTGTCTCGTGTTGAATGATGTGAACAGTATTTTGTGTTTCTATAAGCTCAGGTTGTCACCCTGAGCTTCCCATATACCATGACTTAAGACATATGGTATGTTATATACTACACTTTATCATGATTTATTTAAAAAGTTGCTGATCATTATAAATGGACATTTTCTGTCCTGATCCCCAGCCCCAAATAACCAACTCAGAGGCTTATATTAATTATAAATGCTCAGCCAATAGCTCAAGCTTGTTACTAGCTAACTCTCACACTTAAATTAACCCACAGTTCTTGTCTATGCTTAGCCATGTGGCTGGGTACCAAAAACTCACACAACAGTGCAAATTGTCTATGGCTCATATTTGGCTAATAATGGTTTATAGGTAGATACAATAATGTACCTATATCTATCCTATCTATTCCCCTTTCTCTTCTTTAAAAGGGATTCCTGAGTATATGTTATTGTTACACTCTTAACCCAAATATAACTTACAACCACCCTAGTGGAATGATAATTATCTATAACCCTTAGAGGACAAAACTTATCAGGAGAGGGACATAGTTTTTCATAAAGTTGGTTCCTGCTGACTTGTGGGTGATGGTATCTCTGTCGGGTCCTATAAAAACTAAGACAGTGGTTAGGTCCCAATGGACTGATTATAAATATCTATGATAAGTCTCAGAGTACTAGGTAAGGCCATCTGGAATTCTTGTTAGAGACGTGATATGGAGGATAATCATAGAAAACTATCTTACAAGTATCCTGAACAACCTCTATTTCAAAAGCAGTCATTGAGTGGTGTACACGAGTATTTTATTTTTTTATTTTTTTTAAAACTTTATTTATTTATATTTATTTTGCCTTGGTGTTTGCCTCGAACTGGGAACTGGAACTACAGACAGTTGTTAGCTGCCATGTGGGTGCTGAGAATCAAACCCTAGTCCTCTGGAAGAGCAGTCAGTCCTCTTAACCGCTGAGCCATCTCTCCAGCCCCAAGTGGTGTACACCAGTATTTTAAAAAATATTACAGATCAGGTAGAATCATTGTGGTTGTGACCCCATCTTCTTTCTGGACACTTTGGAGATTGCTGGTAGGAGAAATTTTTTTCATAGTGGAAAGCTTAAACATTGTTAATATCAAATAAATAATTTACATTTTTAGGAGAGTATTGTATGCAAAGAAGATTTTAGTGGGTCAAAAAAGAATAAGTACAGAGAGAAATAGGATTAGAAACAAAATTACAATAAAAATAGTCCCTATTTATCTTGCCTGTCTTTTGCCCCACACCAGGTGGCTTTTCTGATATAGACAGAATCTCTTAAGTATTCCTTTACCAACATGCTTGAGTTTAGAAAAGATAAAAGCCATTTACTCCAACTCCAAAGCCAGTGCTTGATATTATAATATCCAAAATTTTGCTTCATCTTTTGGGAAACATTAGCTGGAGCATTGTCAGTCTTAATTTATACAGGTATGCCCATAATGGCCATGACTTCCAAAGGATGTGTAATTACAAAATCAGCCCTTTTGGAGCTCAAGGATTGAGCTGGCATTGAAGTCCTGGCATTGTGAACATATTTTATCTTTCCAAATTCTGAAAAATAAAACACATCCATCTGCCAAATCTCTTTTTTTTTTTTTTGCATACCTTTAGGATTGCTTCCAGCAGGTAATGGTAGTTGATTATAGAAGGAGCAAGCAGGGCATTTCTTTCCTTGGTCTGGTGCCAAGTAATAGGAAAGCTCTTTTTTTAATCCTTTACTATTAACATGATGTTTCTTATAAAATTCTGAGGCATCCAGCACATTTTCTATTAATAACCAATCAATTTCATCATTACTTTGTGCTAGAGGACTTGGCAGACCCATGTGGGATCTGATATGTGTTATATAGATAGAATAAATTCTATTTCTAATTATATCCTGTAGTTGTATAAATAATGTGGTTAATTCTGTATTATCAGGAATAAAATCGGCAGTTTCAATATATAAAACAACTTTTTCTGCATACTGCGAGTCAGTTACTATGTTAAGAGGTTCTGTAAAGTCCATTAATAGGATAATAATAGCATATAATTTTAACTTCTGGGAAGAAGTACAAGGGCTTTGAACCACTTTACTTAAATTTTCTGACTTGTAACCTGTTTTTCCTAATTTGTTTGCATCAGTATAAAATCTAGGGCCTCCAGAAATTGATTTATCTCATACAACATGAGGAAGAATCCAGTTGGTTCCCTTTATAAATTAAATTTTATTGCTCTGAGAATATCTGTTATTAATCTCTCCAAAAAAAATTACTCCAGCCTCTTTGTCATGGTTCACTATCTTCCCATAGTTGATCAATTTCTTCATTAGTTAAAGATATGACAATTTCTGCTGGGTCCTTCCTTGTCAACTGATGAAGTCTTAATTTTCCTTTAAAAATCAAATCAAAAATCTTTTTATTAATATTTATTTTTATTTTATGGGAATTGGTGTTTTGGCTGCATGTATAACTGTAATTCAGATCTTGGAATTACAGACAGAACTGCCATGTGGATGCTGGGAATTGAACTCAAATTAGAAATCTTTTCCACAAATGTTTTTAATTTTTTGCTCAGCCTGTGTAGAAGAAATATTCATTCTAATATAATATTTTCCCTTTGCATTATAACTCCTATAGGAAAATGCTTAGAGGGTAAAATAACCAGAATGCAATCAAGTTCTGGATCCCCACGGTTCATATGTGCATCTAGTAACTTCTTTTCCACTAAAGCCAATTCTCTCTCAGCTTCATCAGAAAATTTTCTAAGACTATTTAAGTCCTTATCACCATCTAAGGTTTTGAATAGATTAATTAGTTCATGATTTTTATTCCAATAAGGAAACATATATGAGAAATATCTCCTAGCACTTTTGGGAAATCATTAGGTGTTCACAATCTATTTCTCTAAATTTTCACCTCTTGGGGTCTAATTTTTTGTAGACTTATTTTATATCCTAAATAATTAATATAATCTCCTCTCAGTATTTTTTCAGGAGCAATCTGTAATCCCTAATCAGGCAAAATTTTCTTACTTCTTCAAATATTCTTTCTAATGTATCTATATTTGTGTCTGCCAACAAGATATCATCCATATAATGGTAAATGATAGATTGTGGGAATCATTTGTGTATCAGTTCTAATGGCTGTTGTATAAAATATTGGCACAGAGTGGGGCTATTTAACATTCCTTGTGGGAGAGCTCTCCATTGATATCTCTTTACAGGCTGAGAATTACTGTAAGTGAGCATTGTAAAGGCAAATTTTTCTTGTCCTGTTCTTGTAGAGGTATGGTGAAGAAACAGTCTTTAAGTCAATAACTATAATAGGCCATCCCTTAAGTTACAGAAAAGGCAAAGGAATCCCAGATTATAAAGAGCCCATTGGCTGAGTCACCTTATTTATTGCTCTTAGATCTGTCACTGTTCTCCATTTTCCAGACATTTTTTACAACAAATGCAGGAGAGTTCCAAGGCTAGTTGATTCTTCAATATGCTGAGCATTTAACTGCTCCTGTGCCAGCTGTTCTAAGGCCTGCAATTTCTTTTTCACTAAAGACCATTACTGAACCTATATAGGCTTATCTACCAAGCATTTCTTTAAATATTCATCTATACTTTTCATGTGAATTAGTGTTTTGCCTGCACGTATAACTGTGCAAGGGTGTCAGGCCTTGGAACCACAGACAGCTGCCAGCTGCCATGTGGATGCTGGAAACCAAACCCAGGTCCTCAGAAAGAACAGTCAGTGCTCTCAACCGCTGAGCCATCTCTCCAGTCCTCTGTCAAGCATTTTTAAAGGTAGTGTTGTGGGTATATTATAGGGTCAGCAGCTGTCATGCTTTGTTTTTGTACAACCTGAATGGCTAGTGACTGTATTTTATAACACCTTAAAATACTATTCTCAGAAACATAATTGAGTCTATAGCTCATATCTGAGCCTGGAGGGATTTTAATCTGGGTATTTCATTGTTGTAGAAGGTCACAACCCCATAGATTCACTGCTATATTAACCATATATGGATTCAGCTTTCTTCTATGTCCTTCTGGTTATATGCATTCGAGCCATCTTTACACTTTGTTTCACCTGAGATATGGTTCCAATCCCTAGAAATTTAACATCTACCTCCTTTGGAGGTCATTTCAGAAGCCATAATTGTGGGGTTATGATCAAAATGTCCATGCCTATGTCACTAACCCTTGGATAAAAATATTATCTATTTGTATTTTTAATTTTGGTCTTTGTACATTTATGGAAGTCTGCCAGAACATTTGTTTTGTGGTTTTTCTTAGAAACTTAGATTCCTCCTTTAACACTGTTCTATTCTCCAATGTTGTGTGATTCTTTACATTAGGCACTGGATTTTCTAATTGTCCTAAGGAAGCTGTTCCTCCACTATGACTGGATATGATTGAGCCCTCTTTGATTTTGAGACCTGTGTTTTGGGAGTTTCCCATGAAAGGTGCCAAGAGGCATTTACCAATGGTAAAGGGTTGTCTAGTTTGTCTCTTATAGATCTATACTCTTTGGTTCAATGTTGACCTTTGCCACATCTTCTGCATAATCCAGAAGGTAGGGACCTTCTGTTTGGGTCATTCCTAGGAGGAACATTAGTTCTAGGAATGCCCTGCATACAATTCCTTCTTATATGGCCTGGTTTACCACAATTAAAGCATTTGATACTTTGATTTCTTACTCTAACATTGGAAATGGCTTGACCTACCAATTGTCTTCATTACAACTGAGAGACTCAGCATTGATTGCATATTGAATTTATTCCTCTAGGGGCACTGATCTGATCTTTAGTGGTATAAGCATCCTTTTACTTCTAAATTAGCATGCTCAAAAGCCAAAGAAAGAATTAGTTGCTTTCTAACTTCTAGATCTGATACTGCTCTATGTATTGCCTTGGTTAATCTCTGCAGAAAGTAGGTATAAGGTTCTTTTAAGCCTTGCCTGACTTTAGCATATGGCTCAATTTTCTGTCCTGGACGACAATCTTTTCCCAAGCATTCAAAGCAGCAGTATGACATAGCAATAATATATGTCACATCAAAAAGAGTGTGAATCTTTACATCAGGAAACTGTCCCTCACCATGAATTTGATCTTGAGAGATGTTAAGACCTCTAATCTTTCATTGTGTTCTATGGCCCTAGCCTCTTCCCTCTGTCAATTTCTCCATTGTAAATGTTGGCTATCATCTAATACAGCCACTGTTAACTGCATCCAATCATTAGGCGTTATTCTATATTTTGTTGACCATGAATTTAATACCTGTTTTATATATGTGAAATGGATTCTATGGAGTAAAATAGGTTCCTTGATGGCCTTTATATCTCCCATATTATAGGTTCCTAATTATATTCTACAAATCCTGAAGATTCATCATATGTATGCTTTTTCTGAATGGTAACGGGATAGATCTTAGGAGGTGATAAAGGAAAATATGTTCACAACTTTAGGCAAATCATTACCATCTCCATAAGATCTCGGTGATGTTTGCCCTGAACTGTTCTGGGTTGATCGAGCCTTAATATCCCTCTCAATTACAGCAAAACATGTTGAAATTCAGAAACTGCTGATTTCTCCAGGGTCTAAATCTATTGCATAGACAATCTTTCTAATGATTTCATGGACTTAATAAGTTTCCTATTCTCATCATTAGCATAGATTTCTACAGAGTTACACTTCTCCTATAAGGACCTAATATTTGTGTCTAAGGAGAAAAATCTATCTGAAAGTTTGTTGTAACCAGTTTTCACAAAATTAACTTTTCATGCCAATTTATCATTGGCAGATTCCACATTACCTATTTCAGAGGACAATTTTTCATTCTTAGACTTTGTCTTCCATCAAGCCAATTAACATTTTATATTTAGCATAAGTATCAGAACATTTTTTTTAGATGTAAAATGTAGAATCAAGCTGAGAAGTAACAGGACTGTGAACATCAAGTTCTCAAAAATATAATTATGTAAGAAGTCCTCAACAATAGCAGTAAAAAAAATTCTAAATTCTTGGAAAGCTGTATTGTCTGCCATTTTTGAAAAAATTATTATTATTAAAGTTATATATTATATATGAAAAATTATTTACCTCAGAATGGATGTAATAGTGATGTTTGGCCAGCAGCTATCACAGGAGTCACTCCAATTAGGTCTTATTGACTCAGGCTTTCAGACTTGGCCTGCTATGAATATAATCTGGCAAAAGGCAGTTTCTCACAAAATCAGAACAATTTATTACAAATACACATTGAACAATATGCTAATGTCAGCCTCATGCCCTTGCTGACAGACAGGATTTGCGGCTTGGTTGTAGGAAAGCCACGGTGAGTGGGAAGCACTGCTGTTGAATACACACCAAGAAACAAGCTGCAGAGCTACAGATGCCTGCTCCACCAGACAGAAAATATCCCCTTTTAAAAGCAAATGAAGATTGAATTTTAGTCTATCATGGAACCTATAAGCTCCAAGACCAAAGCCGCTTGCAATCATGAGAGTGGCCCTTAGTCTCTGGTGAAGGTAGGGGTGAGGCCTCTGGCAGCCCAGAGCTGAAGCTGCAGACACCCGATTGGCTTCCCTTCTGTAGGGCTGGAAACACACATTGTAGTGCCAGGTAAAGTAGGAGTTATTTGTTGGCAATTGATTATATAAAGGATTAATATTTATTAAGGAGTTTATATAAAACACTCACTGATACAAGATTGAACCTTATGGCAATTCCAGGAGAATTGAGCTGTTGTACATGGTGGTGGCAGCAGTGGTGGTGATCCTCCCTGGGAGAACTTGGCAGGGGTGGCAGGAAGGGAAGGCAAAGGAGATCTAAAGATGATACCTCTAGGTCAAGCTGAATAACACCTGGTCCTCACTACACTAAATGCCTTTCTGCATTATGATATGATTACAAGCCTATGGGGTCAGGGAGTGGAATGTGATGGTTTGAATAAGAACCGCCTCATAGATCTGTGTATCTGAAAGCTTAGGGAATGGCACCAGGAAGTGTGGCCTTGTTGAAGAAAGTGTGTCACTGGAAATGAGCTTTGTGCTTTCAAATGCCCAAGCCAAGCCCAGTGTCTGCCTCTTCCTGCTGCCTGTGGATCACGATGTAAATGCTCAGCTCCTTCTCCATCACCGTGCCTGCCAGCATACTATGTCCCACCATGATGATAATGGGCTAAACATCTGTCTGCCAGCATGCTGTGTCCCACCATGATGATAATGGGCTAAACATCTGAACCTGTAAGCCAGCTCCAATTAAATGTTTTTCTATATAATAGTTGCTGTTGGGAATGGAGAGATGTTTCAGCAGTTAAGAGCACTAATTGCTCTTTCAGGAGACACAGGTTGGATTCCCAGAACCCACAGGGCAGCTCACAACTGCCTCTAACTCCAAGATCTGACACCCTCACACAGACATACATGCAGGCAAAACCCCAATGTACATTAAAAATATTTTTTTTTAAAAAAAAGGAAAGGGCTTTTTTCTCTTCTCTCTCCTCCTCCTCTTTTCTTCCTTCTCTCTCTCCCCTCCCCCACCCTTCTCCAAATATCCAGACCCCCTAAATAAAATTCTAAATGACACCTGGCAAAAAAAAAAGGAAAGGAAGAAAAATAAAATACACTTCCCTCTTTAATCTCTATACCCTCATCTATGTCCCTTAGAATAGGGCAAAGAAGGGTTAATAAAGTGACACAGGGGCTGGAGAGATGGCTCGGTGGCTAAGGTCACTTGTCGCTCTTGCAAAGGACAGGATTGGATTTGATTCCCAACGTCCACATGGCTGCTCACATCTGCAATTTCAGTTCCTGGGGGATTCTCTTTCCTCTTTTGGGCTTTTTGTGCACTACAAACATATTATACACAGACACATACAGACAAAACACTCATAAAAACTAAATCTTAAGTTTTAAAAAAATAAAGTGGTACAAAAGAATAGTAACATAGAATTTAAAAATGAAAATTTACAAAATCACTTTATTACATCTAAATTCTAAAAGGAAGTTTGGCTGATTTATAATTCAGGTCAGAGTAAATGATTTTCTTTTTTTCACAGCTGAGAATCAAACCCAGGGTCACAACAAGCACTCTATCACTGAGCTGCATCCCCAGCCCCCAGATTTAAATGAATGATTGACAGGAGGTTGTCTGTCGAAAGCTTGATTCCTTTGCATGTCCATCCAGGTCTGTTTCCATTGGTGATGTCTCACCCACGCCCCTTCTCTTCCATCTCACGTAGCTTACTTTTTTTCATAGATGATAATCCCTGAGTTAATCAGAGCCTCACTGCAGACAGCAAGGACCCACATTCCAGGATTCCTTAGAGACAGGGTGAGCTCACAGAGACAGTGTGCCAATTCCAGATCATTAATTGTGTCTTCTCCTCTTATCTCTCCTTGGCCCAACATAGTGTGTCAAGTATGTAAGCTTCTCGTCGATTTTTTTTAGGTATAAAATTTTCTTGTAGTCTAGAACACATTCAATAAAAAGAAGAATTAGGCCAGGCATGGTGTCATATGCCTTTAATCCCAATCCTCAGGAGGAAGAAGCAGGTGGGTCTCAAAGTTTGAGACCAGCCTGGTCTACAGAGGGAGTTCCAGAACAGCCAGAAAACACTGTGAAGAAACACTGTCTCAAAAAAAGAAAGACAGAAAAGGAGAAAAAGGAGGAAGAGAAGATAGAAAAAAGGAAGAAGAGGAGGAGAAAGAAGACTAGAGACTTACAGAGATGACTGAGCTGGTGAGGTACTGTGTCCTGCATGGCCAGGTGATGTGGGATGTCTTTTTGTATGTTGTGAATATCATTGGTTAATAAAGGGACTGTTTTGGCCTATGGCAGAGCAGTTTAGAAGCAGGTGGAAAATTTGAGGATAGATAAAGAGGAAGGAGGGTAAGGTCAAGACACACTCAATCTAGCCACCTAAGAAGCAAAATATAAAGACCACATGGCAAGAGAGATTAATAGAAATAGGTTGAGTTAAAAAATAAGAGCTAGTGGGCTGGAGAGATGGTTCAGGGGTTAAGAGCACTAGCTGCTCTCCCAGAGATCCTGAGTTCAATTCCCAGCACCCATATGGCAGCTCACAACTATATGTAATTCCTGTTCCAGAAGATCTGACACCTTCATATCAATGCACATAAATAAAAAGCTAAATAAATTTCAAAAAATAAGAAATAAGAGCTAGCTAGCAATATTTCTGAGCCATAGGCCAAGCAAAATATAATTAATATAAGCATCTGAGTTATTTTTGAGGGGCTAATCAGTGGCCAACAGTTCAGTTTGGCTAAGCCAAGCCAAATACTTCATATTATAAAATGGCACCCAACATGGGGCATTTACATTTACATTGCAAGCTTTTTAAAAGTTCTAAACCACAAAAACAGAGCCAAAAACAGCTTCTAAGTTGTGTCTCTGATGTAGATCTTGCTACAGAAGTGACATGGCATACAGGCTTAAATTACAAAATGGCAGACTTGCAGCTGCAACAAGGGGAGTTTCCAAAGTCTCACAAGAGCCTGAATATAAGCACATGCTACATATGATAGATTTAAGATTTCTGTTTATACAGGCAAAGAGGGGACAGAGTCAAAGACGGCTTCTTCGCAGCATGTTCTTGAGACAGCTCTGTTTGCTGGCAGTGAACAGACACATAACTCCTTTAAGAGAGGCTTCCTTGGGCTGGAGAGATGGCTCAAAGGTTAAAAACACTGACTGTTCTTCCAGAGGTCCTGAGTTCAATTCCCAGCAACCACATGGTGGCTCACAACCATCTATGATGACATCTGGCACCCTCTTCTGTGTACTGTATATAATAAATAAATCTTTGAGAGAGAGGGAGAGAGAGACAGACAGAGAGAGAGAGAGAGAGAGAGACTCTTTAAAAGGCCCTGCTGCCAAATACTTAAATAAAGTTCATGAGCAGTGGGCAGCAGTGCTCTACTTGGTGGCAATGTAGACCCTAAGATTCCCCAGAGTTAAGATGATAAATAGTTCCACAATATTTAATGCTGTTTCCCAAAGTTAAAAAGATAAGCTTAGCTCTAGTACCTGTGCCATATTAAAAAGTCAAGCAGGGCGGAGTCAGCAGTCAAAGCAATGCTTTACAGTCTAACATTGTAAAAGCTCTTCTAGTTAAAAAATGACTAATAATACACAATAAAACAAATTCAGATAAAAAAAACTCTAAATAAGTTACAATGTGTATAAAAATACATAGGCTAAAAAATTAAAAAGTTCATAAAAATAAAATTTTACACATATATGTATGCCGTGAAAGATTAAAAATACAGAGCCTAAATGTCTATTATGTCTATTATTGTGTTTTCTTTTAATTTTTTAACTGTTAATGAACTAACTGCAAAAGACATTTGATTATAAAGGCTACTAAGTTAAGCTAACATATATTTTAAAGATATCTTGACTTTAAAATTTAAGTCTAAAGATATGTTACTTTTTTAAAAAGCTATGCCTTTGTTTTCACAAAACATAAAAACCTATAAATTGCTGCCAGGCTATTATAATTTAATCAAAAAAAACCTCTAAGAAAATCTTTGATAGAAATAAATAACCATGTTAGCTTCAAGGCTGCCAACTAAGATGATCCAGCCTCAAGACCCCCATAAGGTTACCAGAACCCCTCAATCAGCAAAACATAATAATAAAATACTATGTCCAAATTCCCAAAATATTGTTATAATCATTTATTTTCATTATAAATAGTTAGTGGTCATACTCAATCTCTTTCTAAAATATACATAATATAAAAATAATTTTTAAAAATTAATTATTAATTCTACTTTAACCCAAAATATGATAGTTAATCTCAAAATATTTTACATTGATATAAATTTTAGTTTATTAATAAAAATTTAAGGTCAATTTTGTAATACTATACATATTTCTGCTCTTGTTTAAAATATTATGTTTATATAATCATTTTAAATTATAATATATAATTTAAAAATACAGATTAATAATCATCTATGATAACCAAACTTACAGTCATGTTAGTTAAGTTCTTTTAAATATACAAAAATATATTTCAATTAAATAATCTTCAAATGCTTTATAGACCTACAACATATGACATTTAAAATATTTTAAAAACTTAGGGGGCTGGAGAGATGGCTCAGTGGTTAAGTGTACTGACTGTTCTTCCAGAGGTCCAGCATTCATTTCCCAGCACCCACATGGCAGCTCATGACTGTCTATAACTAAAATTCCAGGGGACCTAACTCCCTTACACAGATATATGCAGACAAAACACCAATGTACATGAAATAAAATAAAATTTTAAAAATCTTAGACTTTTCTAGGCAGTGAGAGTCTATTCTGGCAGCAAAAATCTACTTCAGAAAAATGATAGACATTAAAAAAATCTCCATATGGAATTGACTTTCTTGTCACAATGTTAGACACTGAACAGAAAACTGTTTTGGCCTCAACTGCCTGACAGAATGCTATATAAACCAGACATACAAAACCCATAAAAAGTGACCTCTAAACTTTGACAAAACAAGCTAAGATGGTCCTTCAAGTTTCTACATTACAAAAAAAAAAAAAAAAAAAAAAAAAAAAAAAAACAGAAAAAACAAACAAAAAAAAAAAAAAAAAAAAAAAAAAAAACCCTGCCAGACATCCTTCAAGACATAAAAAGAAAGAGAAGGAGAAAAAGAAGGAGGAGAATTAGAGACTTACAGAGACGACTGAGCTGGTGAAGTACTGTGTCCCACATGGTTTGGTTTTGGACACTTGACTGGGGGTTCAAGGGAACAAAGAAAGGACAGACACACTTACTGGAAAGCCGGGATCAGGTGAGTTACACTCACCCTGGCAAGTGAGTGCACCTACTACACACAACTCAGAATCTCAGCTTGTTTATCACATACAGCCATGCAGTGTAGAAGGAGGCATAAGCTAATGTAGGAGGAGGAGGTCTCTGTCGGGAGCAGGGCCAGGCTGGGAACACCTGGAGGAGGAAGCTGCCTCTGCTAGCTTTGCACACACTGGTCAATCACTCACAAACACTCAGAATTGCACACACTGTTAGCACTCGAACTCAGACCCCAGGAAGGCTTTGCCACCCCTCTGGTACTCACTTGGGGAAGGCATTGCCATTGCCATGGGTCTGAGGATTTAAATCTGTGACAGGTCAAACAGCACACATTCACTCAAGATTTCATCAGTTCCTTACATATTCACTCAAGGATTTCTCATCTCCCCAAAATCAAGGGCCTGCCATGCAAGGATCTGATTCAGATCCTCAGGACTCCTGTAAGAGCTGGGCACTGTGGCATGCTGCTGTAACTCTGGCGCTATGGGATGCAGAAAGTCATCCTAACCAAATCAGTGATTTCCAGCTTCAGCTTCAGAGAGAAACTACTCAAAAAAAAAAAAAAAAAAAAAAAAAAGTGTTGAAAAGCCACAGATGATGGTGCTTGTCTTTAATTCCAGCACTCAAGAGGCAGAAACATGTGGATCTCTGTGAGTTTAAGGCCACCCTGGTCTACATAGCAAATTCCAGTCCAGACAAAGCTACATAATGATATTCTGTCTGAAAAATAAATAAAAATAAGATAAAGAAGACATTCAGAGTTGACCTGGGGCTTCCACACTCACATGTATATACACCACACCCACATACACACACTCACACATGTACACACACACACACACACACACACACACACTCGTTTTTTTGTTTTTTTGGTTTTTTAAATAGGTTTAAACAATCAAACTTAGAAAGATCTCATGAAAACAGAGAATGCAGAGTGGCTGGTCATAGTCTCCCTGAGTGTGTGTGTGTGTGTGTGTGTGTGTGTGTGTGTGTGTGTGTGTGTTGCTGAGGAAGCAAAGCCAGAGCCTCATGCACATACGAGCACTAAGTCACATCCCAAGTCCTCTGGCCTGTGTACTTTTGATTCCTTGGTTTCTCCTATTAATATGGTCAGTTAAGAAATGATCATATGGGGGCTGGAGAGATGGCTCAGCAGTTAAGAGCACTAACTGTTCTTCCAGAGGACCTGAGTTTGATTCCCAGCATCCACATGGCAGCTAACAACTGTCTGTAATTCCAAGATCTGACACCCTTACACAGTTATACATGCAGGCAAAACACCAATTCACATAAAATAAAAATAAAATATTTTTTAAAAAAGAAATGATCATATGAATCAGAGTTGGCTGCTGAGGATGGCAGAGGGGCAGGTCTAGTGTTGAATGGCCCAGGCCATCTTCTGAGCTGTCTGGCAGCCACTATGGCCAAGTAGGGCCAAAAGGTATGCTTGTGTGCTATGAGGGCATCAACATTTCTGGAAATTTCTACAGAAACAAGTTAAAGTACCTGACCCTTACCACTTCCAAGCCCAGAGCCACATTTTTTGGCGCAGTGTGCAAGGCATGCTGCCCACAAGACCAGGAGGTCAGCCTGCCCTGCATGCCTGAAGGTGTTGAATGGGATCCCTCCACTCTATGGCAAGAAAAAAATGGATGGGGGTTCCTGCTGCCCTCAAGGTTGTCCAGCTGAAGCCTACCAGAAAGTTGACTAACTTGGGACATCTGGTTCATAAGGCTGGGTGGAAGTACCAGGCAGTAACAGCCACTCTAGAGGAAAAATAGAAGGAAGTGACCAAAATTCACTATCAGAACAAGAAACTGCTCTTGAACTATGGAAACAGGCAGAAAAGAAAGTGGAGGAGAAAATCAGCCAGTTAACAGAGACCAAAGGACTCCCGGTGTGAGCCCACTAAAGACTGTGCCTCATATCAAAGGTTATCAGTCGGGGGCTGGAGAGATGGCTCAGCGGTTAAGAGCACCGTCTGCTCTTCCAGAGGACCCGGGTTCGATTCCTAGCACCCACATGGCAGCTCACAACTGTCTGTAGTTCCAGTTCCAGGCAAACACCAAGGCAAATAAATAAATAAAGTTTAAAAAAAAAAAGAAAGGTTATCAGTTAATATGATTAAGGCTAGAATTCTACAGAACTGTTCCATGTTGCAGGCCATGCACATGTGGACCATGGCTGAGTGGAGCTGCCCCTGGCTATACAGAAGACTGGGTCTGATGGAGGAGCAAAATGATACCTATTCTCTGCACTTTCATCAGCACAGGGCACAATTCTGGAGATCACATGGGCGGGTGTGAGGAACAAGCCCCCACTCCTGCCCCTGGGAGGCCAAGCAGTCACCCTGCAGAGTGGGTTCAAATGAAGGACCTCATGGACACCAGGGGACATCCTGGTCTGGGTGAGTATCTAGGACATGTGTGCTCTCTCCCGAGGGTAAATTGGAGACTCTCCCATGGAAAGCATTTGAGATGTGGGATATAGAATGCCAAATGGTCTCTTGGTATAAAAATAGCAACAACAACAAAAAAGTAAAAATGTTTAGCAAAGACAATGGAAACTTGGAAAATCATAAAACAAAAAGATGGACACTGTTTAGCCTACAGTGGAGTGAACCATATGATAGACATTACACTAGAAATAGCAATTGCCATAGTCACTGTTGTGAGCACGTGTGCTGGTTGGTTTTGTGTGTCAGTTTGATACAGGCCAGAGTCATCAGAGGAAGGAGCTCAGCTGAGGAAATGCTTCAAGAGATCAGCTGTAAGGCCTTTGCTCATTTAGCTGCCATTGCAGGAGGGCCCAGTGATGGAGGGATGTGGTCCCTGGGATGGAGGTTCTGGGCTCTATAAAAAGATGGGAAGCAAGCCAGTAAGCAGCTCCCCTCCATGGCCTCAGCATCAGCTGCTGCTTCCAGGTTCCTGTCCTGTTTAAGTTCCTGTCCTGATTTCCATCATGATGAACAGTGTGCACGAGGTCCTTCATTTGAACCCACTCTGCAGGGTGACTGCTTCACCTCCCAGGGACAGGGAGTGGGTGGGTGGGGCTTGTTCCTCACACCCGCCCATGTGATAATGAAAGACTTGTGCCCTGTGCTGATGAAAGTGGAAGTATAAACTGAATAAGCCCTTTTGGTCTTGCCTTTTGGTCATGGTGTTTCATCACAGCAAGAGAAACCCTAAGACGAAATGGTACCAGCGTAGTGGGGTACTGCTATGCAGACCTGACCGTATTTTGAGGAGGACTGTGGAAGGACTTTGGAACTTCGGGCTAGAACCATTGAGTGTTGAGGGCTCAGTGGACTGTTCTGTGGGAGCTTGAAAGTTAAGAATGTTGAGAGCAGTGCAGAGGATGGAGGCCTGGCGTGGGAAGTTCCTGGCAGAAATTTAAAGGCTCTATGAGGACCCATTTGTTATTTTAAAATAAGACCCTGTGGTTCTGGTTAGCTAGAGCTGAAGAACCAGCTGTGATTAACAAGATACCAAAGCCACTAAAACAAAACTTTTCTTTGCTGGGGTACTTCATGCTGGATGGCTGGAGCAAGATATTAGCAATGTTAAGAAGAGACCAGCATCACTGAGGTGAAATCTTCTGCGAAGTGTTTCCTGGGAGCAGAGAGAAGCTGTGTTTTAGAGGCTGCCAAGGTTGTACCTCATGCCAACAGCTGGACTTGGTAATGTGTAAGAGTCACCTAGGTGGTACTGGTTTAGAAGGCATGAAGAGGTCATGAAGACAGCTGAGGCTTGGCACTGTGAGAGGTCATTGGTGAAGATGCAGCCTCGGGGGGCAGGTGAATGCCCAGAACTGAAGGGCTATGTAAAGAAGTTGAGGCTTGGCACCATGAAGAGAGTATATGAGAGACTATTGGTGAAAATGCAGCCCAGTTGCAGCAGAAAGTTCTAACATTTTGGAGTTGCCAGGAACATGGGATGTCCACCATAAACAGCAACAACAATGGAGAGGAGCCTGTCAGAGCCTAGAAGACAAGTTGTGTGTGTCATGTGGGCAGAGCCGGAGAAGTGACCCATGGCTTGTTGGAGAGCCCAGATGGTGAGTGAATCCCAGACATTGGACAGTTAGAATTGTTTAGCTTTGCTTGTGGGGAGAGGCTTAATTTGTATGTGGGTGAGTAGAGGTATGATTTTTTAAATGGACTGAGAGTGGATTTGTAATACAAAAAGAAGGGAGGTAGAGTCTCTTGGTGGGGGAGGTGGATAATCTCACTTGGGCTTGGGAAAGCCAACTTGAAGCTACACGCAGACAAGAGTTTGTGGATTTTCTTTGTCACTTGGTGCTCCCTCCAGCTATAATCAAGATCAGGAGGCTCTACACCATGTGGTGTCTCCTGTGTGGTTCTCACTGAGACAAGAGAAACAAGCGTTTGCCATCTTCTCCTGCTCTGCCCGTGTTGGCCCATGTGAGTGTTCCTGCCTTGAAATGGCATTTTTTTCCTTCTCTACTTCTGGAAGAGGCCAGCCAGAGAAGGGAAGAACACGGAGGTTCACAAGTCATGCAAAAGAAAGAGTTGGTGCCACTTACTGTTCTCGGGGGAGTTTGGGAAGTTGGCTTCCACTACTCTCTGCCCGAGGGGCTGGGTCTTACGGTAGCCATCATGAAGGGTCTCGTTGTGGTGATTCCTAATAGAATTCTCAAACTTCACAACCTGCAGACAACATAAAGTGACTTATAGGGAAATTCAAAAGCATTTGGTCAGTGATTGGATAGAAGTTCCCATCCCTGTGATGCTGACAGGGCATCTCCAGGGCAGTGGGCCCGACTGGTCTGGCAGCCTTTATTCTAAATCTTACCCATCCATCTGTTCATCTTCCCAGTAACTATCTCCCACACTACTGTCTCATCTTCCTTTATGAGTGTTTGGTCAACAGAACAAAACAATAAGTAACAGAAACATCAAGTGGTAAAATCAGGGTTTGTTTTAAAAATATATTCTTTCTACATCCTTGAAACTTGTTTGTTTGTTGTGGAATGTTTTTCTGTATGCTGTGAATATACTTTATTACCATTTGTTAATAAAGAAGCTGTTTTAGCCTCTGGCAATGGCAAGGTGCATAGGGACAGGTGGGAAATCCAAGCAGAGATAAAGGGGAAGGAGGTTGGGTCAGACAGATGCTGCAGGCTGCTGCCCAGAGTGCAAGATATAATGGAACACAGGTAAAACCATTATTTGTCTGGTAATTCCCATTTCTGAAATCTCTAACTCTGCCTCAGATGGCACTCACTCACACTAACTCTTTCCTTGTGTTTGGGATTTTCCCCACAGTGCTGGGGTTCGAATCTAAGGCTTGTTATGCTAGACAAGCATTCTTAAAAGCAAGCTATAATCTGAACTTGGTTGTTTAAACAAATATCTTCCTTTGTAGCCCAGGCTGTCTTGGAACTTATATGTGTCCAAGGCTGGAACTTACTGTGTGTCCAAGGCTGGCCTAGAGCTCATTAACCTCTTGCCTCAGCCTTTGCTGATGTGACAGGTGAATGAACTCATCTGGTCTCAGAGCTTCTTTCTAATAATGTGATTTGTTAATTCCTTCTAGACCCAGACTTAAGTTGCATTCCTCTAGAGATAATTGGCCCATGCTATGTTATCTCTCTGGGGACACTTCAGCTTACCAGTTAACATTTTGTATGATGCTGTCTATTCACTAAAGTCAAACATTCAGAGCTGGATGTGATGGTTCACGCCTGTTATCTCAACATTCAAAAGACTGAGGCCGTGACAGAGTGAGGCCTGTCATAAGGAGGAGGGGAAGGCGGGGTGGGAGGACAATGAAAGGAAGGTAGATAGGTTGGTAGGTAAGTTGGTAGGCTGATTAATAGGTTGGCTGGTTGGAGGTAGTAGGTAGGTGTAGTGGAATTATGTGTTACATTTTAAATAATTGTCTTGCCTATGGGTGTAATAAGAGCTGATTGGCTAAAAAGACAGACAAGAAGTTTGGGCACGGCTACCAAGCTAAGAAAACTCTGAGTACAGGAAGAACAGAGACAGATGCCAGAGAGAGCTGCCACAGATACAACAAGCAGATGTCAGCAGACACAGAGGAAAGAAGCTGAAATGCTGCTATGAAAAAAGGTACCAAGCCGCATGGCTGAACAAGATGGGTTGAGTGCAGGTGAAGGACTTAGCAAATTATATGCCTGGGCCCTAGGTCAATCAGCGTAAAAATAATATAAGCCTGTGTGTGATTATTTGAGGCTAAGCGGGGCAGAGAGTGGAGCAAAACCTCTGGGCTAGACCAGAAAGTCCAGGCCAGAAACCCTTTATAACAGGTAGGTTGGTTGGTAGGTTGGTAAATTAGTTGGTTGGTAGAAGAGTTGGTACAATGGTTGGTAGGTTGGTTAGTAGTTAGGTTGATTGATAGGTAGAATGATTTGTAAATTTGTTGGTTAGTAAGTAGGTTTGTTGATAGGTAGGTAGGTTGGTTGGTTGGTTGGTAGGTAGGTAGGTTGGTTGGTAGGTAGATTATGGGTAGGTAGGTTGGTTGGTTGGTAGGTAGGTTAGTAGGTAGGTAGGTTGGTTGGTAGGTAGGTTGGTTGGCTGACTCATGTGCCTGGACTATTTATTATTCTGAAAGACAAAAGAGAACTGATAGCAGTTCTCCTCCAAAGACTGAGTATAGGGCTGAAGAGATGGTTCAGTGATGAAGAACACTTGTTAGGTCTTGCAGAAGACCTGAGTTTGGTTCCTGGCACCCACACAGCAGCATCTAAATTCCTATAACTCCAATTTCTGGAGTTCTGATGGTCTTTTGCAAGCGGGTGGTGTACAAAGATGCACTCAGTACACACACTTGGGTGCACACACATACAAACTGAAATTAATATTTTTAAAGACTGAATATAAAGCTGTGTTTTTACATAACAAAGAGCTTAAGCAGTCCATGGCCAAAGATTTGTTAATACTAGAATATAAGCTGCGTAAGAACATGGCCAAGTATGATTGAGAACATTGGACTTCACTGTACACTTCCTTCTCATGGCTTGGACTCCAGACCTTTCACTGCATCAAATCTGAGCTTCCTGGATCAGCTGGTGCCTCCAGCACCCATCCCAGCCTCAGTATCTGAAGCTCACCCATGGTTCCAGCAGGGCAGAGGGGTGGTATTTGTTCTGGCTAGTTTTATGTCAGTATGATACAAGGTAGAGTCATATGAAAAGAGCGAATCTCATCTGAGGAAATGCCTCCATAAGATACAGCTGTGGGCCTTTTCTTAATTAGTGATTGATGGAGGGGAGTCCAGCCCATTGTGGATGGTGCCACCGTGGTCTGATGGTCCTGGGTTCTATAAGAAGGCAGGCTGAGAAGGTCATAAGAAGCAAGCCAATAAGCAGCACCCTCCATGGCCTCTGCATCAGCTCCTGCCTCCAGGTTCCAGTCCTATTTAAGTTCCTGTCCCAGCTTCCTTCAGTGATGAGCAGTGCCGAGGAAGTGTAATCAGAATTAACCCTTCCCTCCTCAAGTTTCTTTACTCATGGTGTTTCATCACAGCAATGGTAACCCCAACTGAGACAGTATCAGAGCTTTTGTGTAGCTAATACCAAAGAATCAGGTGGGCTTCTGGAAGTGTCCTTGTTAGCCAGAAAGCAAAGGGGGGCTTTGGTGAAGTGGTACTGCTGTTACCTGGGTCTCAGAGAGCTTGACAGTGTCTCGAAACAGGAACCACCTGACGTTCTCTGTGCAGGGAGGGGTGGTAAGTGAGCCTTCATAGGTGTAATAGTTGGCTGTGTCTTCAGGCAACAGGTTCTGAATGTTAGTGTCATGCAGAATTGTGCTTTCTCCTAAGAAAGAAGATATAATACGGAGTGGGAGACTGCTACCCAAGGAGAGACTGTCAGGCTCTGTCCAAGCCCTCTGCCCACGCCAAAGAATAAAGGAGCTGATAACTGAAGTGCTGCCCCACCCTGTGTACTGCTCCATGGATGGGTGAAAAGCAGAGCACCCAGCCTGGTGGTGCGCATGTGTAATCCTAGCCTTTGAGAGACTGAGGTAAAAGGATGTCCATGAATTCAAAGCAGAAGGGGCTGGGACAAGGTCCCTCAGCGAAAGAGACCCAAACCTCTCTCTGAAGGACTGTGGCTTCTCTACTCACCCTACACTCAACCCTCTTCCCTGCTGTGGGCACTCTTACCTGAAAACTCGATGTTGGACAGTTCATCAAGAAAGGAACTGTAGTAAGTATTTTCGGCGTACTTGTCAATCTAGGGAGAAGTGCAGAGCATTCAGTACGAGAGAGAACTAACACACACACACCGCACATACACACTACACATACACCACACACACCACACACACACACTGCACATACACACACACACAACATACACACATACACACACACACACCACACACACACTGCACATACACACACACACAACATACACACATACACACACACACACCACACATCAAACACACACAACACACATACACACCACACACACACCACACACACACACACACACACACACACACACACACACACACACACACACACACTCCTTTCCACCTTCCATTGCTTGGTTTCCTAGCTGGAAAGACTGAATGGGAAACAAGGCAGCATTGTGACTCAGCTGGACTGGGGGAGACAAGCTGATGGCTCCTTGCTAATTACCTAGCTCTGTCCTCAGAGTTCTGACAGACAAAATGTTCCAGACAAAACTGCTCCTATAGCCCTGTTGCTAGGACACGCTTTTACATGAATGCTGATTTCACTGACTTTTTTTAACATGTATCAGAGCTTGCCTATTTGTATGTATACCATCTGTGTGTAGTACCCATGGAGCCCAGAAGAGGGCACCAGACCCACTGGAACTGGTGTCCCAGCAGGTTGTGAGCTGTCCTGTGGGGGTGCTGGGAACTGAACTCTTGACCTCTGTAAGAGCAGCAAGGGCTCTTAACCACTAAGCTATCTCTCCAGTCCTGTTTTTGGTTTGTTTGTTTTAAGATAAAAATAAAAGTTTCTTTTGAGTGTAAAAGGCATATTTTTTGTTTTCTGTTATTGATTTAGTATGGGTTTAATTTTGCTCGTTTTGATGGAGCTTCTCTGTGTAGTCCTGGTTGTCCTGGAACTTGCTCTGTACATCAGGCTGGCCTCCAACTTGGAGATGTCCTGCCTCTGCCTCCTGTGTGCTGGGATTAAAGGTGTGGCCACCACTACCAGGCTTGATCTTGGTTTTTGAGATGGGGGTCTCTTGTGTAGCCTGAGCTGGTCTAGAACTCTCTACACAGATCATGCTGGCCTTAGACCTGCAGCAATCCGCGCCGGGGCTTCCCCCAGTGCCAAGATGACAGTTCTGCACCACAACCAACTATTTAGATTATTCTGTTGACTTTTTTCCCCTAGGCTTACAGTGGGCTTGCATCACCACAGTCAGCTTTGCTTTTATGTTTTCAGATACTCTGGAACCAGTTCGGTACTTCATTTTGTTCATAAATTTATCCAGTTCAATATTAAGTTGGTGGGAGCTTTCCCAGGAAAGCTTAGAAACTTAGATGAGAGCAGCAACAGAGATGAGGTCATTCAGACAGAACACTCATTTGGACATGCGCATACCAGCCCAAGCGCAGACACACATTGCGGTCCCAGCCCTACCTCAACTAAGGCGGCCAACACCGCCAAACCGTCGGGTTGGTTCTTGGCGTTATCGAAGCTCCCGTACTTGGAATTGAAGTGTACAGCATGGATCTGTAGTGAGAAAAAGCAGAGCAAGGACAGTTCCTGGAGACTTCAAACTCTTAAGGATTCAAGGGGGAAGGGAAAGAAGGTGAGGTGTTCCAGCTGATGCCTCAGGTTATCCCACACAAACACATCTGACCTCCCTCCCCTGTGGAGGCTAGGAGCCCCAGATGGCAAGACCAGAAACTTCTCTGAAAATGGAAAGAGGGAAAGCAGGATTCTGGAAGGTGTCAGTTCTGGTTTGCCTTTACCCAACCTCCCTCCTGGCAGAGGCTGAAGTCCCTATGCCCTCCTCAGGCCTCCTCAGGCTTGAGGAGAGAATGAACAATTCTCTCTCACAGGAAGCCATTATGAGCCTAAAATCAGCCCAAAGATGGATGCAGACCAAAGAGGTATTCTAAAACTCTGACACACAAATCCAGCTGAAATGGAAAAAGTCTACCACCATGCAGGCGAGAGACTCCTGCCATGCTGTGATTTTTCTGAGGAGAGGCCCCATTTAACTTCCCTCACAAAGCAGTGAGTGACTACTACTAGTCACTCAGTGAACTGAAAATAAATTCAACCACAGGTGACTGAACCACCACCACTACACAAAGTCATATTGGCCATTTGACTGAGAAAAGAAGAGCCAGAGAGATGGCTCAGTTGGCAAAGCACTTGTTTGAGCATGAGGGGTTGAGTTCCATCCCAGTGCCCACAAAGAGGACCTGGACGCAGTTGTGCATGCCTGTAATCTCAACGCTGACACAGTGTCGATAGGATCCCTAGGGTTCCGTGGCCAGCCAGTCTAGTTAGTAGATGGAATTCAGACTCAGTGAGAGAGCCTGCCTCAAACTAAATAAATACATAAATAAATAAATGTATGTGTGATAGAGGAAGACAATATCAGCCACTGGCCTCCATGTGCATGCACACACACATGCATGTGCACATACATGACACCTGTATAACACAAACATGCACTCATAAAAAGAAATGCTTTATGGAGCTTGAAGAAAAGGGACCCTTTTGAGGTTGATACATACCTCTATCGCACGCCTGATCCCATCAATGGTGTGCTCAGATCCACTGACTCCTGAGGAGCCACCACCCCAGTGGAAGTGCATCTGTTCTGCTATGTACACATCGCCGTTAGAGTCCGTAAAGTACATGGTGTTAGGCAGGGTGATCTGCACTGCAAGGGAGAATGCAGCACAGGGAGGCTTAGATTATCCTGGGTTATCTCCTACGCCACACCAAAGGCAACCCAATAACCCAAGATGATATTGATGGGTTAGACTGCTATCCCCAAAGGGAAGGTGGAACTGGCTTACAGGTCACCTCTCTGTCCAGAACCAAAAGGTCAGGGGCAGGACTACAGCACAGCAGATCTGCCTTGCTGGTCCTAAAAAATGGGAAAGCTCAGAAAATATATTACCCAAAGTGCATGCCTATACTATGAGACTTTGGAGGCTAAGGCAGAAGGATTGCTACTCTAAAGATGGCTCCATGGCTTTCCCCATGCAGCCTCTTTGCTAGTCCATAGAAGTGCCAGCTCTACAGGACCTGAGGCAGCACTGAACTGGGCTCCAGTGCTCCTGGTGTGGACAGGGAAACTGACCCTGAGATGGGAAGACTCAGTATCACGCTGGGCCAGGGCAGAGGGGGCGAGGAGGGTTGTCAACACCAGAACCTAGATCCCTGTCTCTAACCACACATCATCATGATGTGCCTCAACTTGTCCTCGGCAGATAAGAAACCAAGTTGCACACCCAGGACCATGCAAGCTTTTGTCTGACTTAGTATTAAATTTGACTGAGATTCTGGCACAAAATTTTGAGGCTTTCACTGGAGGAAAACGGCATGAGTTCACCCACCTCACTCCCACAGACTTCCGACAGGGTTGGAATGGGTCACTTGGGTCAAATGACTGCTCATTTATCTCACTTGCACAGACATTGAAAGAAATGTTGTCAGCTGGGCAGTGGTGGTGCATAATTTTAATCCCAGCACTTAGGAAGCAGAGGCAGATGGATCTCTGAGAGTTTGAGGCCAGCCTAGTCTACAGAGTGAGCTCCAGGACAACCAGGGCTACACAGAGAAACCTTATCTCAAGAAAACAAAAAAGATAAGCAAGGGAATCCAGCCTCAAGAATGTGAACAGCCCCTTTGGGGGTTTTGGTGATATATTGTATATCTAATAAAGTTTGCTAGGATTTGTGCAATGAGTTTGTTTTTTTGTTTTGTTTTGGGTTTTTTTTGTTTTTTTTTTGTTGTTGTTGTTGTTGTTGTTTGGTTGGTTGGTTGGTTGGTTGGTTGGTTTTCAAGTTTTTTGAGATAGGGTTTCTTGTGTAGCCCTGGCTGTCTTGGAACTCGATCTGTAGACCACACTGGCCTCAAACTTGAAGAGATCCAACTGCCTCTGCCTCCCATGTACTGGGATTAAAGTCATGTGCCACCACCTCCTGGCATGAATGGCTCTTTTGTAGAACACACACATTTTATTTAGAGCCTCAAAAATCTATGTTCTCAAGACTGGAAATGGCTTTAATGAAAGAAGCGTACTGGGCAGCTCTGTCGGAGTAGGTGGGAGCCAGGAACCTGGACCCCACAGAGATTCTGAATGATGGTTGCCTGCACAAGAGCCACAAGAGAGATCTTGACAATTACCTGTCCCAGCACACAGCTTCTGGAGGACAAACCATCTCTATTCCAGCATTCCATGGACAAGCCTGCACTGGCCAGCTTAGAAAAGAGCTGTGGTTTGTGGCTGTGCTATTGAAAAGCACAGGCCCAAATCTCTCTGTCTCCAAATTCATTTACTCAGCTTCCCAGATTCTGAAATTGGATTCACCTTCTGAAAGCATTTGCTCCTTTTTTAAGTAATGAAAATTTAACTAGTGTCTCACCAGACAATAAACATCTGAGCATGATGTTTATCACAAAGGCAAGGGTATAGTTCATTAGTGCTTGTCCAGCATGCAATGAGCCCTGGGTTTGATCCCCAGATGCACATAAAAGTGTTCATGGGGGAGCTAAAGAGATGGCTCAGCAGTTAAGGGCACTGACTGCTCTTCCAAAGGACCCAGGTTTAATTCCTAGCACCCAAATGGCAGTTCTGTAACTTCAACTATCTGTAACTTCAAAATCTGACATGACACCCTCACACAGGCATACATGCAGGCAAAACACCAATGCACATAAAATATAAATAAATTGAAAAGCTCTTCATGGTAGCACAATCCCATAATCTCAGCATTCAAGAAACATAATTGAGAATATCAGAAGCTCGGATCATCCTCAACTGATGCCATCTTGGGTTGTCTTTAAAAGGAGAGATGTTAGCCAAGCTGTGGTGGTGCATGCCTTGATCCCAGCACTCAGGAGACAGAGGTAGGCAGATCTCTGAGTTCCAAGCCAGCCTGGCCTACAGAGTCAGTTCCAGGATAGACAGAGATACACAGAGAAACCCTGTCTTGGAAATTAAAAAAGGGATGTTGACAGTATAGCCAACCCTGACCGAGGTTTGCTTAGCATATGCAAGACTGTAGGTTCTACTGTTAACCCTAGAAAACATTAATAACAACAAAATAGTTCTGCAAAAGACACTGGCCGGAAAATAAATGACAGACTGTAAGAGTCCACTGCAGGGCTGAAGCAATGGCTCAGAGGTTAAGAGTACTGACTGCTCTTCCAGAGACCCTGATTCAATTCCTAGCACCCACATGGCAGTTTACAACTAGCTGTAATTCCGGGAAAACACTGCCCTCTCCTGGCCTCCACAGGCACTGCACACACATGGTGCATATAACAAACATAGGCAAACACTCATACACACAAAAATCTTTACAAAATAATAACTTAAGACTCTTAAAATTTAGCAATAAAGCTGGGCATGACAGCACACACCTTTAATCCCAGCACTCAGGAGGCAGAGGCAGATGAATCTCTGTACGTCTGGTCTACAGGAAGAATTCTAGGACAGCTAGGGCTACACAAAGAAACACTACATTGAAAATAAATGCAATAATAAGAAAAAGAGAATACTGATTTTGAAAGTCCACAAAACACATAAACAGACATGTTATCATAGAAGATATATGAGCTGGGCATTCTATAGTCCCATCAGTCAAGAGGCTTAAGCTGAAGATCACTTACACACAGTTTTAAATCACCTTGGACAACATGAAGACTCCTTCCCTACGTGTTACAGAAACAGATTGTGGGGGCTTGAGAGATGACTCAGTAATTAACATGTAGTGCTGTTGTAGAGGACCCAAATTCAATCCACAGCACCCATGTCCAATGGCCCACAAATGCCTGTAACTCTGGCTCCAGGAGGCTCTAACTAGGCCCCTGGCATCTGAAGGTGCCTGCACTCATGTACAGACCCATATATATACACATAGTTGAAAATAATGAAATAAATCTTTAAATATTTAGTCCAAAAGTAGAACACAGATTTAGCATACAGAGCCTTCCTGTAAGAAATCCTGGCACATAGCAACTACGTGGTAAACGTGCTAGGTCAATAACCAAAGACGGCGCCGGCAGGACAAAACCTCAAAGACAGGCTAAGGAGCTGGCTCAGTGGATGAAATGCTTGCCACACAAGCATGATGTCCTGAGTTTGGGACCCCACAAAAAGCCAGATACAGAGTCTCACATATGTAATCCCAACCCCAGGGAAAGTAACAGGCAAATTAACAGCCAGTCTAGCAAAGTCAGTGAGTGACTGTCTCAGCTGGAGGGACGGCTCAGTGGGTAAAGCCACCTGGTGCCAGGCCTGATGACCCGAGTCTCATCACCATCACACACATACAAATAAATGAATAAATGTAATAAAAATTTTAAAGACTAAGAGAGCTATTGAGGAAGATGATGTTTATCTCAGGCTTTTATCTACTTATGTACATACATAGGTACTGCTACACTTCCACGGGCACATGCTTGAAACACACAAGCATTAATACACGCCACACAGTGCTCCTCTCCTGAGGTTGCTATGAGGCTCAAAGACAAGCCAAACGAAGAATCAGAAGGACACACTGTGTGGATGTCATAGTTGTCCAGGCAGGGCTCCCAAGATCCAGCTTTCTCATTGACACACATTCATATTCTCTCTCTCTCTCTCTCTCCTCTCTCTCTCTCTCTCTCTCTCTCTCTCTCTCTCTCTCTCTCTCCCACTGAGAAACTGAGTTACCTCTCAGGTACTTGTGACTAGTCAGATTCCTTTTAAAAAAAATATTTTTAAAATTTATTTATTATGCATACAGTGTTCTGCCTGTAGGCCAGAAGAGAGCACCAGATCTCATTGTAGATGGTTGTAAGCCGCCATGTGGTTGCTGGAAATTGAACTCAGGATCTCTGGAAGAACAGTCAGTAGTCTTAACCTCTGAGCCATCTCTCCAGCCTAACTAGCCAGATTCCATACAGAAAATATGGAAACTTGGAAACAGTCACACAAAAACAGTAGGAACTGTAACCCTGAGTCACCCTGACCTCTGCCTGAATGTCCTGCTGGGTGTGTCAGAGCAGAATCAGCTAAGGGTTTTTGGTGTATTGTTGGGGTTTTGAGAGAGGGTCCCACTATGTAGCCCATCCAGGCTGGCCTCAAACTCACAAAAATCCAACTGCCCCTGCCTTCCAAATGCTGGAATTATAGATGTGTGCCACCACACCTGGCAGGGGGGTTTTTGTTTGGTTTGGTTTTTTTAAAACACATATTTGGAGGAAGTGACTGCCATGGCGCCCGTGTGGAAGTTATCCTGCTTTCGAGAGTCAGCTCTTTCCCCCACAGGGACTTGAACACAGGTTTTCAGGTTTCAAAACAGGTGCCTTTGAGAAGCCCACAAAGGGGCCTACAGTTGCTGCCTGTCTCTGGAAGAGTCACCAGGGTTTCTGCTAGCTGTGTTCTGGGTCTCTGTACGTGCTGCTCCCGGCATGCCTATACACTATCTGCTCTCCACACAGACTGCCTGCAAGGCCCACGGGTGCCTCTTACCCGTGTGGCCATTGTTAGTCATGGGGAACTCCAGCTCCTCTGCTCCATAGTTATCCAGGTACAGCTGCCCCAGGGACGGATTGAACTTCACCTCCTTCTTCTTCAGGTTGATAGGTGACTGCCTCTGCCCTCCACAGGCAGGGTACTCCGTTGACCACTCATTCTCTCCCAGTCCATCATCCCCTGCAATAAGAAAAAGTGGGGCTGCTCAGTGCTACCCAGATGAGCCTCCTCTAAGGCTTCCTAGCAGGCTGGGGTCATGGTCTGCTGGGTGGAAGACCCACAGGGCAGCCTTCTGGAAACAGAAACTTCCAGAGGGCAAACCAAGAGAGCTCTAAACTAAGCAGAGGACAGGGCTTGGGGTGTGGAAATGGTGTTGTCTTCCGACTTTTTCTTGGAGCTACTGGTACAAGAGCCTCTGCTGATGACTCATGCCCAGGGGTCTCCTCTGCAGAGTAGCTAGTTGGCCTTCTTCCTTGCAGTATCCACAGCTGATGAGTGCCTGGGCCTACCAATAACCCCTGATGTCATTGTCAGAAAATATAGTTTTCCTTCTAAACGCCATGCATGAGCCCCCGGTTTCCCTGGCTGTTGGAACCTTTCCCAGAAGTAGGTGTCTTCTTATTCCAGCACCTACTTTGGGCCTGCAGAAAGGACAAGAGCACCTAGGTGACAGCCCATGGATACAGGGCACCTGAAGAAGCATCCTATGAAAAGAATGGTGAGGGCCTGTAACCCCAGCACTAGGGAGGTAGAGGCAGGTGGTTCTTTATGAGTTTGAGGCCAGCCTGGTCTGCAGAGTGAGTTCCAGTACAGCCAGGATTGTTTCACAGAGAAGCCCTGCCTCAATAATAATGATGGCCAATCACTGCAGATGACAGAGGCCCCAGTCACTGAGGGCTTTGGTTTTGGTTTTCAAGACAGTCTCAATATGTTAACCAGGCTGTCCTAAAACTCACAGTGTTCCACCTGCCTCTGCTTCCTGAGTACTGGGACTAAAGGTGTGCGTTATCATGCCCAGTTCTGTTCAGCCATTTCCAGTTGAGGACCCTTCAAGGTAGCTTTTGATGAACACATGGCTTGTTGTAGGTAAAAATGGAGTTCCAGACAGGGTGAGCTTCTTGGTTTGCAACCCACAACAAAAGTTGATTCTCTTCTCGTCCTATTCAATAATTCAAACCATATTTTTTTAAACAATTTTTTCTTAAAGGCAAAATGCCAAGATCAAGGAAAGAGGCTTGAGGCATACCCTTCCATGACCCAAGCACTTTGGGTCTAGGTCTTATAGACATTGGGAAAAAGCCAAGGGCACACATCACCAGCAGAGCTTGCCTGGAACACCAAGGCTGGGCACCAGTCCTAGGGCTTGGAGAGGAAAATCGTGGAGTAGTCCACACATCTTCCTACTGGGCACTCACTAAAGTCATCTTGTGTTCTCCAGGCTCTGAGGGCCATGTGGGAGGGAGAGTCTCCATCTGGGGGGTCTCTGATACCATAAGGAAGATGAGGATTTGCCATTAGCATCCTCTGTCTTTTGTCACCTCTGAACCACCAGTAAAACCACTGGATGACACAGGAAGTCGCTATGGGCTCCTTTCCTGGATAGAAGGTTAGTGGAACTGCCCTATGAATTGATTATCTGATATGATATTGATTACAATGGCCCTGACTCTGTCACCTTGATTTAGGACTTACAATCCACTCTGAATGAGCAGGCCATATAGGACAGACTTTGTCCTGTGCCGCTCTCGTCTCCCACATCATCCAGCAGCCTCCAGCCTCCCCCACACAGGCACCCCCACCCTAGACCTGATTCTAGGTCATACAAGTGGGAGAATTCTCACATTTCTCTTTCAAAGTCTGACTGGGCATGTCAGGATAAGATCAATGGGTTCTGATGAAGGCAAGCGTCTTCCATCAGATCCTGAACTGTGAGTATGCATATTTCTGAGGAGGAAGCTTTCTGTGGTCTAGTAGTCTCTTCTATGAGGCCCTAAGTGTCCTTCTAGAAGCCTCATTTGTCACATATTTGGATAACAATAACAGCTTCACAAGCAGACATGGGTTTTCAAGGCAGCCAAGATTGGGTGGAAATGATTTTAAAGCCACCAAGTGAAGCTGGGCTGAGACGGGGGATGCTGTCTCCTCCATCGGGGTTTAAAGTCCATTTGTTCATTTGGAGATAGCAAAACACATATAAAGCAAAGGAGCAGGTGGACCCCAACAGAGGACACACGCCCAGCACAAATGGACTGCCTGTCTGGAAGTACCAGGTAGCTGCTTACCTGAGTAGGTCCACTGAGCCTGGACGCTCAGGAAGCACAGGGACACCACAGTCACCAGAGCCCTCATGGTAGATGCTGAAGGTCTGCCAGCAGCACAGGCTCTGGGCCACACGTCTTTTAAAAGCTCAGAAACTGTAAATAACAATTTACCAGGTCCACCTGGCTGATCCGCCCTGGCTGCACCCACTGAACAACAACACCTCCCCACAATGGCCCTTCTGACTTGGTGCCTTGTACACGTGCCTTGCCTCCTCCCAGGCATTACCATAGCCAATTAACCCATGTCTGGTTGTTCAACATCTTTGGAAACTCAGTCCAGGGACCACACAGTGCAGCCATTGTGGACCTTGAATGATGAGTGATCTGTAGGGATGTGAAGAGCCCGAGGCACAGTGCACCCAGAAGGAAGCAGGGGCTTCCTGGAGAATGGCATTTCCTCTGCCCTTTCTCCTGGCTGTTGAGGGCAATCATGAGAGTCTGAAGACCTTGCCAGATTCCAGCTGGCATTTCCTGCCTATCCAAGAGGGGACAGAAGAACATCCCTAGTGATTCAGGGTTGCCCCTGCCCCATCTCTATCCAGCTAGGGAACTGAAAAGATAGTCTGGTACTCTAGCTTTGGGCAAGAAATGAAGATTTCAGTTGAAGGCAGACTTAAATCAGCTCTAGATCTTGGTGCCTGACTCTTGAGCTACATCTGCACACATGCCTTGGGGCCTCTGAGGTTGAGAGGTGGAAGACATGGGGGATGTTGGGGCGAGGTGGAGAAGGTATAGATAGGTTCCCATATTTGTCCTGGGATTTGTCCTGATAGTGCAGTACACTTGGGCGCATGGAAGCTGAGCCAATAAGTTGTCTAATCCTTGTATATCCATGTGGCTAGTGCAGGAGAAAACAGCATTTATACCTGCTGACGAGCCAGCATTTCCCATGCCCTTCATTGAGGCAAAGGTATAAGGCAAAGGTGGGACTCCCAGAGGGTATCTATCACGCTGGCCACATGCAAAGAATTGATCTGCTCTGACAAATGGTGGATCCCCTTACCAGTTGCCTTTATCTCCCTGTTCACTGTCCTCAGTCTGAGAGATGCTGGGATGTCAAAATGGTAGCATGTACTGGCATCAAATGTATAAGAGATGATGGGAATGCATACTTCAAAAAGCTCCCTGCTGCCATTTCCTCAGGGAACATCCATTGCTGTGAAGATTCCTCTAAAATACTGGACTCACAAAGCTCAAGAGCTCAAAGAATCTCAAGGATTACCAACTACTCTGTGCCTCAGTTTCCCCATCTTCAATAGGAACTCTCAACAGTGCTCCCCACATACACACCCAGGAATTCAGCAATACATTTATGCACAGTGCTCAAAGCAGGGCCTGACATATAGCAACTGGTGTTATTTTTGAAGTTTTCATTTTATGACAAGAAAGTAACTAACCATTGTCCCTCCACTAGCTATTGAGGGACCGGAGGTTACAAAGCACTTACTCCTCAGCTCATGAGGTTTCTCCAGATTCAACACCCACTCTGCCATCTAGGCTAAGTCAGACTTGCCTGATCTACTGAGACCCTGGCCCTGCATGAAGGACCCCATGTCCTTGTTGACCCCATATCCTTGTTGACCCAATGAGCCCCCATCTCTGCTGAAGAGTTTAGTAGATACCATCACAACTGGGAAACTAAGGCAGGAAAAATGTCATGAGTTTAAGACAAGATGTCTACCGGGGGTTTGAAGCCAGCCTGAGCTACAGAATGAAACTGTGGCAAAGATTGTGGGGGTTGCTGGCTTGAGAGATGGGTTAGCAGTTCAAATGGAGTGCTGTTCTTCGAAGAGGACCTGAGTTCAGTTCCCCAGACCCACATTTGGCAGATTACAACCACCTGTAGCTGCAGATCCAAGGGATCTGATACTCTTCCTGTCTCTGTGGGCATTGGCTCTGGCATGGGCATGCAGGCAGGAGCACGTGCGCACATACACATACATAAATAATGAACTGAAATAAAAAGAAACAAGCATGCTATTGAGAGCTGGGGATGTAGCCCAGCATGCACGAGTTCCTGGTTTAATCTCAATCATCACATGAACATAGTTGTATCATATGGCCATATTCAGGAGTTCAAAATCATCATGTAAATATTGAATTTGAGGCCAACCTAAACAATATGAGACACTGTCTCTGAGATAGATAGATAGAGGATTCCCACCAACTCCAGACAACACAGCATTGTGGTTCAAACTGAGGGGAAAACACAAAACCCAGCCAGTGTCTTACTCTTTTTCTCAGGCTGGCCCTGAACTCAGATCCCCTCCCTCTGCCAGCAGAGTGCTGGGATTTAAGGTGTGCAGCTTTTCCTTGGGATTTACACTGGAAAACAGTGTGTAGCTGAGGGTCAGGAGGCAGTTGATGTGAGGGGAGACCGGAGTGGAGGGAACTCAGAGAAATCTGGGCTTGGGAGGGCAAGGCTGTACAAGGAGAGAAAGAGGCAGAGGAAAGAGAACGTTGCTGGGCAGGAAGGAGGGCTCCAGGAAGTGGTAAAACAGAACATGTTCAACACTCACAGCAGCTCCCAGCCTCATCTCAAATGGGGGTCTGCAACCCTGGGATTAGCATGTTGGGGTTCCAGGACAGACAGACAGCCTTCTATGGCCCCGTGAGCCTCCTTGCACATGGCCACAGCGGCTGAGTCTGTTACTCCAAGCCTCACTGCCGCCCACCAACCATCCGGTCTGAGACTCTGCAGACCAGTCCCGTGCACAGCTGGTCAATGCTGACTGTGGTAAAGAGAGCAATTAAATTAATAAAGGGAGTCAATCAGATCAGCTCCTGAACTCCAAGAGCCACCTGCTAATGAGGGCACATTACTAGAGATGGGGTCCCCTCCCTCTTCCGGGTAGCATACTCCCCATGATTTCCTTAGCACAGACTAAGATAATGTCAATTTTGTTGCCTAATTTCTGACTCATTGTCTTCTTTGACCCTAAAATTTTCCATCCATCAACTTTGAATAGGAGATATTTTGCTTCTTATGTGTGTGGTGTGTGTGTGTGTGTGGTGTGTGTGTGTGTGTGTGTGTGTGTGTTGTGGTGTATGTGTATGTGTGTGTGTGAATTCCTTCTGCCTTCATCCTACCGCATCCCCAGCTCATTGAAGCTTATTTTTATTCTAAATTCTTAGTTTCCACTGCTCATCATGTGATTGAGATGAGCTGACAGAGGTATTACTTCCATCCCAATGGAAAGTTAGGAAAGAGAAAGGAGCCTTTGTGTGTCTTGAGTTTATGACTGTCTGTTCCAAGGAAAGACCCAAAGAGGTGATGAGAAAGAAGAGGGTGAGGTGTAGTCATCCAGGTGAGGACGGAAGCAACAGCAGCCCAAGCAAACAGGCTCACCTGCCCAGGTGAAAGAGAGATGTCCTCAACCCACATCCGTCCACACAGGGATCAGAGAGACAAGATCACGGAAGGTGAGCACAGGTGAGCACAGGTAAGCACAGGTGAGCTGGAAGATGGCCCAATGAGCCAATGCTCAGGTTCATACAGGGCTGACATTGAAGAGTGGTTCTGGTTGCACAAGAATATGCGTGTTGTGGCTGTGCCCAACACAGAGAAGCTATTATCTATGTCATACAGGCCTGTGAGCACACAGGAATCCTGTTTGAGCTCCTATCTATTAAGGTGCTTAACCTGCTGCAATTGAAGCCCATGTCCTTGCTTTGTGTTGCTGCCTTGTCTCACTTAGGTCTGGCTGTTCTGGAACTCACTATGTAGCTTAGCTGTCTTCAGACTTGCTATGGTAGACCAGACTAACCTCCAGCTCAGAAGTTCACCCACCTCTGCCTCCCACACGCTGGGATTAGAGTTGTGGGCTACCACACCTGGTGAAGCCTGCTTTCTTAGCCCTCTTACTGGGAACAATTCTAAGCTTTTCCTGAGCTGGAGGGATAGTTCACTGGAAGTAATTTACTAGAGCATGAGATTCTGGTTGGACACCTAGAACCTAAGTGAAAAAATAACAATTTTTTTCTTTTTAAGATAGGGTCAGGGCTGGAGAGATGGCTCAGGGGTTAAGAGCACTGACTGTTCTTCCAGAGGACCTGAGATCAATTCCCAGCAACCACATGGTGACTTAGAGCCATCTGAAATGAGATGTGGTGCCCTCTTCTGGAATGTAGGGATACATGCAGACAGGTCACTGTATAATAGAAAAGAGAGATGGGGGCGGGGCTGCACCAAGGCTGGCCTCAAACTCACTATGTAGCCAAGGATAATCCCCAACTTTTAATTTTGTCTCTACCCCCAGGTACTGATGCTGAGCATGCCTGAGCCTCCATGATAATTTATGCAGTGCTGGAAATTCAAGGCATGTTGGGTAAGAATTCACCAACTGAACTACATCCCCGGGCCCCACATACTTTTCTTTTTTTCTTCTTCTTTCCTTTTGTTTGTTTGGAAACAGGGTCATACTCTGCAGCTCTGGCTGATCTGGAACTCACTCTGTAGACTAGGCTGCCCTTGAACTCACAGAGATCCATCTGCCTCTGTCTTATGAGTGCTAGAATTAAAAGCATGGCCATTCCTAACAGGGGCCACCAGCTGTTGTCTCTCACAGTTGCCTGTCAGCCTGCCTTCATCTCCTGCCTTCATCCTTACTGATTCTGACCTGTTTGGCCAGGCATCCAAAATGTGATTACACTTCATAGAACTTCTTATAGATGAATGGACAAAGCCGACCATATCAGAGATTCCTACAGACTGCCCAGCAATACCCAGCCCCAGTCCTCTCGGAATCTGTGACAATGAACTTGCCCAGGTTTAGACGCTGCTAGTCTCGTGTGTTCTAGAACCTAGCACCTATCACAGGCTATCTATAAGTGGGCATATTCTCCATCAGATCTACTCTTCCTCCTAGGCATGGTGGCACACACCTGGAATCCAGCAATCATGAGTTGAGGCTGGATATCAAGAATTTAAGGTCATCTCAGCTAGAAAAATAATTTTGAGACCAGGCTGGAACACATAAGACTCTTTCTTCAAAAACAAAACGGAGCCAGGCGTGGTGGCACACACCTTTAATCCTAGCACTCAGAGGCAGAGGTAGGAGGGTATTTATGAGTCTGAGGCCAGTATGGTCTATGTAATGAGTTCTGGGACAGCCTGAGCTACAGTGAAACCCTATCTCAAGAAAACCAAAGGACAGGGGCTGTGAAGGTGGCTCAGGGGATAAGAACACTTCCTGAACATGAGTTTGAATCCTCAATGCCCATTTTTTTAGAAAGCTGTGCAAGGCCATGTATACCTGCCGGAATAAGAGACAGAGATGGGGGTAGAGTCCCTGGGGTTTGCTGGATGCCAGCCCAGCTCCAAGTTCAATGAAGGTCCCTGTCTCAAAGGAATAAGGCAAACTAATAGAGCCAGACACCTGACATTCTTTGGTTTCCAAATGTGTGCATGAGAAGATACCACACGCTCATGTCCACATGCACCACACCCACACATACATATACACATTCTTCCCTGTGGGTATCAGGAACCCACATCAAAAAGATCTTCATCCCAAAATATCTTCTCTACTATTAATTTAGGTATACATAACACAGGACCAAAATATGAATAGCTTTGCCTGACCCACACATATCCTTGTGGGTACAAACCCAGCACAGTCCCAGCCACTGAAACTGGCTGCTCCCTCGCCTCCTGCTAGTTGGAGTAGCTGGTTGCTGATGGAGCCTGGATCCTTCTTTATTTATTTAGTGGGTCTCCCCCTCAGTTTATGCTGCAGGATAAGTGTGTATCTCTCTGACCTACCCTTCTCTGTTTCAAATATGTGGCAAGTGTTACATCTTTCTCTTTCTCTTATATCTTGCTTCTGTTGGCTTCTTGGTGCCACTGAAACAAATGTCCATAAACTTGGTGATTAAAAGAACAAAAGCTCTGACTGGGGCCGTGGTTTGGTCAGGACAGCACCTCCTGACAAGCATGAGGGCCCAAAGTTAGACTCCCAGAACCCATACAAATAGTTGAGCATGGTGATGGAAACTCGTAGTTCCAGTGACAAGAAGATGGAAGAGGGGGACAGGTGGACTCCTGGAAACTTCTAGGCCCATAGGCTAGCTTGCTTGGTGATGTTCTAGGCCAGTAAGAGACTCTTAAATAAAAGGTGAAAAACTCCTGCGGAATGATAGCTGAAGTGGTCCTCTGTTCAACACACACACACACATCCACATACATATGTGTGCCCCCACACACAAGAGAAATAGGGACACAGATTCACTCTCTACCAGATCAGGAGGTCAATTGTTCCCTGGAGGCTTCAAGTAGAAAATACATTCTTTAGCCTCTAGTGGGCTTGTGCCCTCACTGTTAAGTCCCTCAGATCTCTGACCTCTTGTCATCCTACTTCTGGCCCCCCTTTAATCCCCTGACTCTGTCTGATAAAGGTTCCTCAGGGTTACAATCTTCACCCTCCTGATAACCCCAATAATTTTATCCCAGATCCCAACTCACCCATATCTTCACATCCTGCCTTCGTAGGTGCTGGGTATAGTGTTTTTCCCCTCTGGCCTTAACCTGATGACCATCTTGGAGTAGAAAATGCTGTGGCCTGGTAGTCATGGCAACTAGAACGTGATACTCAGGTTTCAGGTAATGGTGATGGAGTCATTGACACAATTGGATGGAGGAAGGGAAGGTCAAAAGACCCTAACCTGGGATTTCAGCTCTTGCTCCTACTTCCTGCCCCCACAAGTGATCTGTATAGATTAGACTATATAGAAAGTGCAAGGTTAACTAATTGTCACCATAGATGATTCCTTGGTGCAGCTTCCATGAGGAGTAGGACTTGGCAATAATGGAGCTGTTTTGGGGTCACCCATGCTCTTGTAAGTAAACACAGTAAACCCACTGGTTTGACCAAGTCAAACTTAGGTGAAATTGCACTTTGGTCTGTCGCCAATGCCCACCTGGGTGAACAGATGCTTGTTTAAAACTCCCAGGAAACGTTAACACACAGCAGAAAACAACCACAGTTTCCAGAGCGATCAGACAAGCATTTAGCCTGCCGCAATGATGGAAGGAACCACCGTTAAATTAAGTTAGAGGGGTGGAGGTGGGGAGGTGGTGGGTGAGCTCATTTGGTGGGGTGCTTGCTGTGTAAGCAGAAGGACTTGAGCTGGTCCCAGAACCCAGCTGGGCATTTGTACTATGGGCCTGTAATCTTAGCATACGGCGGCAGAGACAGGCAGGTCTGAGGCTCCCTGACCAACCAGCCTAGCCTAATTGGCTAGCCTCTGATGCCACAAGAGACCTTGTCTCAAAAAACAAGATGAACAGCACTTGGGAGGCAGAGGCAGGTACGTTTCTATGAGTTCCAGGCCAGCCTGGTCTACAGAACTGCCAGAGCTACACAAAGAAACCCTGTCTGGGGGGAAAAATGGACAGCTTCTGAGAAATGACACCCAAGACTGACCTCTGGCCTCCACGTGTACCTACGTACATACATCTGCATGTGCACCCGCTCACACACAAAGCCAGGGTTTTCTGAAAGCTGGATCTGGACTTCAGAGGACAGAATGACAGATTGCAATGTCTCTGAGGCACACAGGCATGGAAAGAGAAACAAAATGAGCCGCAGAACACACAACTGCCAGGACTTGGCTGAGCCTGCAGTGACCACTATTCCATACTAGTCAGCTGACTGGACTAGGACAGCCTTGGAGACCTGGATGATGGAGGAGGCACCAAGGTGTGTGTGGGGAGGGGGCGTCCATGGCCCAGCAAGTCATTCTTCCAGGGGGTGTCTGTTCCATTTGGCTTCTCTGTTGCTGTGATAAATGCCATGACCAAAAGCAACTTGGAGAGGAAAGAGTTAATTTGGCTTAAAGACCCCAGTTCATCATGAAGGAAAGCCAGGCTGGAGCAGGGCAGGATCCTGGAAGCAGGGACTAAGCACAGGAACAGGGCTTCCCTGCTTTTTTTAGACAAGATGGATCAGTGGGTTAAAAACACTAGTCCTGAGTTTAATCCCCAGAACTCACATGGAACAGAAGAAGAACCGACTCTCTGATCCCTACACATGCTCCGTGATACATGGTCACCCACATTCACACACACAGACACGAAGACTAAAATGTTTAATATTAAAAAATTAGAGCAAAGATAGAAATATATTCCCATAAATAAAAAGCAAACCCAGGATGTATTGGAGTTAAACTTCCAAAGATTAAAAAAGAAAAAGAAACCACACACACACACACACACACAAAAAAAAAAAAAAAAAAAAAAAACCATAGGCTAGACAGGGCTGGGTAAACCGCAGCATGGGAGGGAGGCAAACCTGGGCAGCCCGCCCTTTACGCACTGTCTGTGGCCGAGTGGCTGAGCTTGCTCTGCAGCCCTGCCAGGCTCTGCAGCACTGGCCTAGGCAGTGCCAACAGAGAGGAGACCTCGGAACCCACATGTTGACCGACCGACATGGCCTCCTCTAGAGAAGCTTGCCACCTGTTTCATAAAACTAATATGTTTTTGATGTCTAAATCTAACAAAGAACAAACGCCCTTATAAAGTGAGGTTAGATATTCAGAAAGGCAAAACAAGCTGTGAATGAATGAGTGGCAAGCCTCCTGGCTCGTTCCTAATTTTCAGCCTCTACTTGTTAGAAGTTTTGGTCCCTTTTATAAGAATGGAGTTTTTTGAATTCGGTCTCTTCAGATTTATTTTTACAACTGCTACAGAAGCCATAGTGGGCCAAACTGGATCCCCAGTCACCTCCCCATGCCTCTCCAAGCTGACATTAGGCTCTGTTTATGTGCAGTATCCTTGGGACTGGAGTTACAGTTGTGAGCACCCCTGTGGGTGCTGGGAACCAAGTTCCAGTCCTCTGAAAGAGCAGCCAGTGCTCTTAACCACAAAGTCCTCTCTCTAGCTCACCCCCAGCTGCTGCTTTTGAGACCGGGTCTCAGTATAGCCCTGGCTGGTCTGGAACTCACTCTGTAGATCAGACTGTCCTTGAACTCACAGAGATTGCCTGCCTCTGCCTATACATTCCCACCCCTAGTTTTGCATTCTTATAAAACAGAGTAGGGACTGGGGACCGATGGAGTTCAATTAACAGAGCAATTGCCTAGCAGCTGTGTAACCCTGGATTCAGTCTCCAACACTGATAAACCAAGTGTAATCACAGCATGTGGGAAGTAAAGACAAGTGGTTCATAAGTTCAAGGTTATCCTCCACTATGTAGTGAATTCAAGGCCAATGCCAGCCTGGAGAATCATGAAACCATATCTCAATAGTAATAATAATAATTAATAATATTAAATTGGACACCAGTCAGGTATGATTGCACACATCTTTAATCCTAGCATTCAAAATGCAGAGATAGGCTAGGGGGGCTATGTAATAAGATCCTGTCTTTTAAAAAAGAAAAAATGAGAAGATGTTTTGCTATGTAGCCCAGACAGACTGGCCTTAAATTTGAGATCCTTCTGCCTCAGTGTCCCAAGTTCTAGGACTACCTCCCTATGCTACCAGACCTGGACTCAGACAAATTTTTAAAGGCCTCGAGAGCCAGGTGAGTTGGAGTACAACTTTACTCCTAGCACTTGGGAAACAGAGGCAGGTGAATCAATGTAAGTTCAAGGCTAGCCTGCTCTACTTAGTGAGTTCCAGGCTAGCCAGGGTTACATAATGAGTCCTTGGCTCAAAAAAAAAAAAAAAAAAAGAATGAGCCTGGAGCTAGACCTCAGCAGTTAAGAGCACTCACTGCTCTTGCAGAGGAGCTGAATTTAGTCCCCAGCACACCTGGTGGCTCACAAACAAACATATGCAGCTCAGCCTCCAGGGTCCAACGCCCTCTTCTGACATCACAGGCACTAGGTGCATGTAGTGCACATATATACATGCAAACACATACACGCAGATGCTTTTTAAAGTTAAAGTAAAAGAAAGCATATTCAAATGTGTAAATATTCTTTTCTCAACCTCCTCATTCCCATCTCCCTGGGCTCAGATTACAGTTCCTCCATCTTCAGGAGTCTGAATAAGCTTTAGAAAGTCAACTTCTGGGGCTGGAGAGATGGCTCAGCGGTTAAGAGCACTATCTGCTCTTCCAGAGGACCCGGGTTCAATTCACAGCACCCACATGGCAGCTAACAACTGTCTGTAGTTCCAGTTCCAGGCAAACACCAAGGCAAATAAATAAAGTTTAGAATTTGGGGTTTAGGGGCTGGAGAGATGGCTCAGCGGTTAAGAGCACTGACTGTTCTTCCAGAGGACCTGAGTTCAATTCCCAGCAAAACCACATAGTGGCTCACAACCATCTATGATGAGGTCTGGTGCCCTCTTCTGTAAAACTGTATGCATAATAAATAAATAAATCTTTAAAAAAAAAAAAAAAGAAAGAAAGCCAGCTTCAACCCTGGACAAAAACTATAGGAAACCGAGGCAGGCTGGGAGTGGGAGAGGGGTCTTCCTTAGGGAGAAGCACACCAAATGGTTGTCCACTGCCAAATGGTCAGCTCTGAAAGTATACATACAAGTAACCTTATATGGACTGACCAGGTTATATTCAGGAATGTGTATATACATATACATATATATGCATGCAATTATAATCAATGAGCAAACAAAGAGGTCATGAACTGGAGAGCAGGGAGGGGTATATGGGGGTAGAAGAGAAGGGAGAGATGCTGTAATTATATTAATCTCAAAAATAAAGAAAAACAAAGACCAGTAGAGCCTGGCATGGTGGCACATTCTGTTAGTATACCTACCTATGTACCCACCACACAGTCAAACATACACATGAGTTAAACAAAGACTTATTTTATTTTTTATGTGTCTGTATGCTTTGGTGGGAATAGTATGGAGCCCAGAAGAGTGCTGGAGTTCCAGGCAGATGTGCACTGCCTGACATGGATGCTGGGAACCAAACTCAGGTCCTCTGAAAGAGGAGCAATCACTCTAACCACCAAGCCATCTTTCCAGCTAGAATAAAATACACCTTATAAGGTTAGCTAGGCCAGATGACAGTGTTGGCACAGGCTAGCCCTCCCAGACACTGGATAGCCACGGCAAGAGGATCAGTTAAGTCCAGGCGTTTGCTACAGCCCAAAGAACACAGAAGATCATCTCAAAATAAAGTATAAAAGATGCTAATGAGTCATTATCACAGAAGTCCTGGCTTACAGTCAGCCCTCCTGAACTGCCCTCAGCAAAGATCAAGCCAGCAGTAATGCTTTTATCAGTGAGGAACCATTCCTGCTGAATCCAGCTGTGGCCCAGAATCCTGCCATCACACAAGTCTACAGAGGGACTGACCATATTCAGGAGAATAACAAGAACATTACTCTCTATCAACTAAGGACCTGATGTTGGGGAATAAGATAATGATAATGAGTATTTAACAAGTTATTTTTGAGACAAGGTTACGTGAAGCCCAGCCTAGCCTTGAACTCCTGAGTCTTGGATCTCTAAGCCCTGGGATTCTGGGTGTGCCTCACTATACTTGGTTTGTATGGTACCAGAGTAATTCACTGATGCTGGGCAAACATCCTGCTGAGCCTCTGTTCTCCAGGTGACTGAAGCTGTGAGCTGTCTAAGACCAAAAGGTCCTGGACCATCTGGCATTTAGTCAAAGCCATTGTGAAGAGTCTAACAACAATTTGCCTTAGATTTTTGTTTTTCTCATAGAACTAATGCTCCCCTGAACAATTCAGGAAAACACAAGGATATCTACTGCTCAATGTCACGCTTCCAAAAAGAAAACAGTGTCTGATGGGCCCATCAATCTTCGATGCCCTCTACAGAGACAAGGAGAGGCACCACCAGGTGGCATGAAGCCACTTTCCTTAAGGCTAATGGCTCTGTCCCAAGTACAGATTGTACACTCATGACATCCAGTGGTCAGAAATCACACATGCAGAAATGGTTTGTGGTTTTGTTTCATGAAAGACCCAGGGTTTGACAACTGTTCTCTAGAGGTCAGAAGGATGGACGGTGAGGGTACCACAAGGAGAGAGGTGACCTTGGTGGCTCTATAATCCCAAGGTGATCACAGGTGGCTAGCTGATAAGTGGGAAGATGTCTAGGAAAGGGTGTTTGGAAATGTAAGAAATTTGCATTCCAGACAATTAAATGCCTGTTTATAGAGAAAGCAATAAAAAAGTTTGTTTGATTGGGATTAGGAGTGGGGTTCGGTGTTAGGTGGTGTGCTTAGCTGATGGAGGCCCTGGACCTCCATTAGTTAGCACCTGCCTCAATTTGTTTTATTGAAGTGAAATTGGCATTGTGTAACATAACATTAGCCTTTTAATGTGGGTGTTGTTTTGATGGTTCTGAAGACAGATCTGACTCGAGGTGGGGGTGGGGGGAGGGAAGATTCTGCCCTGCCATGGTGTGTGTGAAGGCCTGAGGACAATTTTATGGAGTTAGATCTCTCCTTCCGTCTCTATGTGAGTTCCAGAGGATAGAACTCAGGTTGGCAGGCATACATGCCAGTACCTTTACCTGATGAGGCCTCCTGCTTGTTTTTGAGACAGAATCTTGCAATATAACCCAAATTGTCTTTGAACTCACTATGTATCACAGACAAGACTCAAATAATAATCCTCCTGCCTCAGCTCCTTCCCGTCCAATTTATCCTCTACCCTGCCACTTGTTTTAGGAATCATGCAAGTCTTGGCATATACTCTGCTTTGGGGAACCCAAATTAAGAAAATAACATTGGAGGCTGCAGAGATGGCTCCAAGTTCACGGGCACTGGCTGCTCTTGTGAGGATCCAGGTTTGGTTCTCAGCACCTACATGGTAGCTCACAACCTTCTATAACTCCAGTTTCAAAAGATCAGATTCCCTCTTCTGACTTCCATGAACATCAAATACTTATAATGCAGATACATACACAAGGCACTCACATATACATGTAACATAAAAATAAATAATTAAAAGTGCATCATTGGCTGGGCCTAGTGGTACATAGCTCTAATCCCAGCACTCAGCAGAGACAGGTAGACAGACCTCTGTGAGTTCCAGGCCAGCCAAGATGACAGAATGAGACCCTATTTTGTAGAATGAGGAAAAGAAAAATCTGCAACTGTCTTATGTGTGTAGTGTGACCTGGTGTTGGGAGCACAGCTCGAAGGTCCTTGAGCCCACAGATCCCCAGAGAAACCAGGAATGTTGAGTATATAGGATTGTGTTTCCAATGGGAAAGATGAAAATCCTGTTCTTCCCTCCAGAAAGCTGAGAATTGTACATGACTAACAGCCTGGTGATCTATGTCATCTGTTGGGCCAGATATCAAGCTCCTTCAACCAGGACCGGGGGTGGCTAACAACCCAAATGACCTCTATGCTATCTGTATGACTGAGACCAGGCCAGACCCTTAGGTCCTTAAGCTATTACAGGTATCATATCTCTAGAACCCATCTTCTCGAAAAAAATGACAATAGCCCTGAGTCGAGTTTCAATATAACAGCACTTTCTTGTGCAATGAGGATTGTATTACACCTGGAAGTTTTTTTCCAAACTGTACTACACCATGACCACAGCAGCTCTGTAAGAAAACATTTCATTGAGGGGTCTCTCTTGCAGTTTCAGAGGTTCAGTCAGTTACTGTCATGGCCGGGAGCATGGTGGCCTGCAGACAGAGTTGGTGCTGGGGCTGAGAATGCTACATCTTGCAACAGGGAGTCAAAAAATTATGTCAGAGCTTGCCCCCACATTGATACATTTCCAACTGAAGGTGGGACCCAGATTAAGGGTGTGTCCACCAGCCTCTTGGTCTGGATTAAAGGCATGAGTCCTCCAGCCTCCTTCAACAAGACCACACTTCCTCCAACAAGGCCAAGGCAACACCTAATAGTGCCACTCCCTATGAGCTAATGGGAGTTAAATACATTCAAACTACCACACTGTGTTTAAATACATTGGGAATAAATAGCCTGTCATTAGACTCCCCAGAATCTGATCCAGGTTGGCAAAGTCAATGCACACCAGGTTTTCATTCTTATCTTTTCACAGAGTTCATTTCTCTGCATGGCACCTACAGGAACCCCCTTAACTGCATGACAAACCATCATCCTGGGACAGGGCACAGCCTGACATCCAGGCTTTACTTACCCTGCATGTTTTATATGACTGGAACCACACGCCAGCCAGCAGCCTTTCTGTCTGGCTTCTTTTTTTTTTTTTTTTTTTTTTTTTTAACTTTATTTATTATTTATTTATTTATTTATTTGCCTTGGTGTTTGCCTGGAACTGGAACTACAGACAGTTGTTAGCTGCCATGTGGGTGCTGGGAATCGAACCTGGGTCCTCTGGAAGAGCAGATGGTGCTCTTAACCGCTGAGCCATCTCTCCAGCCCCCTGTCTGGCTTCTTTCATTCAGCGTGTTTTTGAAACTCATCTGCATTCTATCATGTATCCTCCGTACCTCATTGTTTTAGGATGGGGTAATGTGCTGTGATATGTATTATCCACATATAAAATTATAATTTAGTCAGAACACTGTACTTGGCTTTATTCTCATTTCTAGAAGTGGATGAAGCTCTGTTCCATACCATAGGATCAAGTGTTTGGATGAGCTGAGCAGAGAGGGCTCTCTTCAGAGACAGGGAAGGGCTGGAGAAAGCAGACCAGGGGCCAGAGAGTTGCTCAGTGGGTACCTGCTGCTGAGCCAATGGCCCTTAATTCCATCCCCAAGACCCACGTCATTGTACGAAGGAAATGATCACTAAAGTTGTCCCCGACCCCAGCTTGAGCACCCAAAGCACGTGTGACTGCACAGGACACATACAAAGTAAATAGCCAAGAGCAGAGAGTGACTGATGCCTCCCAAGTACTTCCCTTGTTGGTGAGGTCAGGGAGACATGGCGAGAACCACAGTGATGGATTAACAGCAGGTCGATTTAGGTCACTTTTGTGAAAGGATTAAGGCAGGAGGAACTTGGCCCCATTGAAGCTGCTCAGTTTGGAAAATTGGACTTTGATCTCTCTTTAATTTTGATTTCTTTGCTGAGACAAAGAGTTCATTTTGCTTAGTGGTATGGCTCTAGAATGTGAATGCATGTTGATTTTTAGCCTGGTCTTTTGGGCCTAGTGGAAGAGTTTAGTGTGAAATAGGGCTGTCTTACAGTTGTAACTAACAGTATGAGCCAGGCATGCAGATGTGCACCAGTAGTCATCCTGGATTCAGGGAAGGCCAAGAAGAACCACCTGACTCAGGAACTGGAGACCAGCCTGAGGGACACAGACTCCATTGTGGGTAGGAGGGAGTAACAGTATGTAGCATGTTTTTTTCTTAACCTCATTTGTCTGTAATTTCCATCTATTGTTATTAACAACATACTGTTATGAAAACTTGGGGCTGGAGAGATGGCTCAGAGGTTAAGAGCACTGACTGTTCTTCCAGAGGACCTGAGTTCAATTCCCAGCAAAACCACATGGTGGCTCACAGCCATCTGTGATGAGGTCTGGTGCCCTCTTCTGTAAAAACTGTATGCATAATAAATAAATAAATCTTTAGAAAACTTGTGTATTTATATCTTTAAACCTTTTGCTATTACATTTTATTCGTATGTGTGCCACATGTATGCACACATGTGGAGGTCAGAAGGCACACTGAGGGGGTTGGTTCTCTCTTTCCTTCCCAGGATACAAGTATCAAGGATTCACTCAGGTCCTCAGGCTTGACTGTGGGTACCATTACCCACAGACCATCACACCAGTCTGTTTATGTCTATTTTGATGGCCGTTTTCTCTTCTCTCGGGTCATACAACTCTACAAATGGGTAATATGATAATTGATTTTTTTTTTTTTTTTTTTTGCCTTGGTGTTTGCCTGGAACTGGAACTACAGACAGTTGTTAGCTGCCATGTGGGTGCTGGAAATCGAACCCGGGTCCTCTGGAAGAGCAGATGGTGCTCTTAACCGCTGAGCCATCTCTCCAGCCCCGATAATTGACTTTTTCCATGCACTGTTGATGGACTTTCTTTTTTAAGAGGCCTCGCTATGTAAATTAGGCTGGTTCTCAAACACAGAAATCCAGCTGCCTCTGCCTCTGCCTCCTCTGCAGGGACCAAAGACGTGCATTACCACAGATGACCCTTCGAGAGACTTTATGGTTTTGTTCAGTTGTTTTTTGAGCTGGGTTTTGTACCAGGCTTTCTTTTGCCCACCAACCAGCTCCCAGATCATGACTCGGAGATTATTATTAGTTATGAATGCTTGGCCTAGCTTAGGTTTGTCCCATTCTAGCTCTCTCTCTGCCTGTTTATGTTTATGTGTTTTCCCATGGGGCTTTTTATCTTTCTTTCATTCTGTGTGTCCTACTGAGTCCTGCTGGCTGCTGCTGCCTGGACAGCTGGTCCGTGTGTCCCCCTCTACCTCTACCTCCCTCATTCTCTTCTCTCTTCTTTTCTCAAGCCTAAGTCCCTTCTCCTAACTCTCTCTGCCTGCCAGCCCTGCCTAGCCCTCTACTGCCTAACTAGAGACCATTCCACTTTGCATTAGACCAATCAGGTGCCTTAGGCAGCTAAGGTGAAATAGAAATACACCTTTACATAATTAAACAAATGCAGCATAAACAAGTGGGACACACCTTTACATAGTTAGAGTAATATTCTGCAATATAAACAATTGTAACACATCTTTACATAGTTAAAGTAATATCCCACAGCAGGGTTTCTCTGTGTAATAGCTTAGGCTGGCCTAGAACTCTCTATGTACAACAGGCTGGCCTTGAAATCATAGAGATCTGCCTGCGTCTGCCTCCCCAGTGCTGGGGTTAAAGGTGTATACCACCACCACCCAGCATCTTTTGTTTTGTTTTGTTTTGTTTTGTTTTTTGGTGTTTGCCTGGAACTGGAACTACAGACAGTTGTTAGCTGCCATGTGGGTGCTGGGAATTGAACCCGGGTCCTCTGGAAGAGCAGACGGTGCTCTTAACCGCTGAGCCATCTCTCCAGCCCCCTCTTTTATGCTTTTGTAAAGACAAAATCTAATATATACAGGCTGGCTTCACACTCACTGTTGTGGGATGCTGAGCAACCAAAAATAATAGGCAGTGCCATCTTCTTTGACTATAAGATGTAGGACAGTCAAGACTGGCTGGGGCTGTTAGGCAAAGAGAGCTGGCTCAGCTCAGTGGTTAAGAGCACTGGCTGCTCTTGCAGAGGACCTGGGTTCAATTCCCAGCACCTACCTACATTGTGGCTCACAGCCATCTGTAACTCCAGTTCCTGGGGATCCAACACCCCGTTCTGACCTCAACAGGCATTAGACACACATAGTGCACATACATGCAGGCAAAATGCTCATTACACATAAGTAAATCCAAAACAAAATTTAAAAATTGGACCTATTGCCAGTCCTTCATGGAAAGAGAGGAGAAGATCTTACAGCCTCACCTGAGATTTTTACTACCCTAGCCTCCCCGCCTCCAGCTATGTGTAATTCTGTCACCTGTACGTGGTCTCATGATCTCAGAAGGTGATGGAAGGGTGAAGGGAGCCTCCATCTCTGCAGCCTTGGGGACATTTCATCCGTGCTGGAGACTCTCCAGTGATGTGGCTGTTTGAGGATCACCCACATTCCTGTAAGTAACTGATCACTCATGCTCTGTAAGGCTAACCTTGAGATCCTTATTTTTCTGCCTCTATTTTCTGAGTGCCAAAATTATAGGACATATACTAGAAATGTCCTGATTTATGTGGTGCTGAGGACCAAATGCAGGACCTCAGTGAATGGTAGGCAAACATTCTACCAACTGAACTACATGCCTTATCTTATGCTCTGTAAGGCTAACCTTGAGATCCTTATTTTTCTGCCTCTATTTTCTGAGTGCCAAAATTATAGGACATATACTAGAAATGTCCTGATTTATGTGGTGCTGAGGACCAAATGCAGGACCTCAGTGAATGGTAGGCAAACATTCTACCAACTGAACTACATGCCTTATCTTACGTACATTGGTGTTTTGTCTGTGTGAGAGGGTTGGGTCTCGGAGTTACCTACCATTGTAAGCTGCCATGTAGGTGCTGGGAATTGAACCCGGGTCCTCTGGAAGAGCAGTCAGTGCTCTTAACCACTGAGCCATCTCTCCAGCCCAGTAGTTTTGGGTTTTTTGATACTGATGTAGCCCAGACTGACCTCAATCTATTTTCCTTACTTGGGCAGTCCCTTTCAGTGTGTGTCTGACTAGTCACTTATGCAAATGAAAGCAGAGACAGAGGAGATAAAGGACCCACAGAGAGGAAGTTAATTTGCCTAAAGATTCCCATTGACAGTGCCTAACCTGGGTGACAGTTCTGCAAACAGGACAGCATGTCCCAAACGTCTGGAATGACCTCTGTCATAGCATTATGCCTGTAAATCGCCTCAAGCCTAAAATGAAACTGGATGGTGAATGTGAATTAATTAAGCCCTCCAAACCAGCATTTCTCTAAGGTGTCTCCATCCAAACTTTCCAGGTCACTAACTGGTCAAGTCTTCTTTAAAAGAAAAATGTAGTGAGTGATGGGAAATATTGGGTGCAGGGTCCAGTAAATATCCCCAATTTGACATCCACAGAGAAGGAGCCGCTTGGCATAAATAAATGTTCTAGAAAACTTGAAATGACAGAAGTTCCCATTATAAGTACATTAAAAGTTTTAGACAAAGCTTCCCCCTGCCCAAGACAGGGTCTCATTATGTAGCCTGTAGACCAGGCTAGCCTTGAACTCACAGAGATCCACCTGCCTCTGCTCTCTGCTGTGAGTACTGGGAGCTGAAACCACCATACTTTTTAAAACAGTGCTCAGTGTTCTCTGTCTCTCTCTCTCCTTCCCTCCCTACCTACCTCCTTTTTCTCCCTGTGTGTGTGTGTGTGTCTGTGTGTTCACGAATGCTCACACACTCACATTTGTAGATCACAAGTCAATGTTGAATGTTTTTCTCCATCTTCCTTCACTTTGGGTTTTGAACGGGATTTCTCACTGAACTGGAGCTGGCTGCTGTGATTAGACAACCTGACCAGAAAGCCCCAGGAATTTCCCTATCTCCACCACTTAGCCCTGAGAGAGTTAAGGTGCACCTATCACACTGAGCTTTTTCACACCAGTACTGGGGCTCTGGTCTCAGGTCTCCATGCTTGCATGGTAGGCATCCCCAGCCCTGCAACCTTCTAGACAGAAACATGACAAGGAGTGCTACCTCCTGGACATTGTGTGAGCACCACTTCCATACCGAGCGCTTGAGGAGGAAGTCAAGGTCTAAATGCCTCCAAAAACTGCCAGTCTGACTTCCATTCAGCCCACTTCCCAGAGGCTGTCAGCAGTCCCAAATTAGGAATGCAGAACCCTGGGGCGATTACAGCCCCTGGTTGAAAGACTAGGTGAAAACCTACTCTTTCTCGACTGCCAATAGCAGGTGGCTTTTTAATTAGCACTGTGAGCGCTGAGAATAGTTTTCCAATGATGAAATGAGTGGTGTTCCAAAGGGTCGAGCCAGCATAGAACAGGCTAAAGATGTTCCCACTCTGCAAGAGTAAGAACCCAGTGAGACCCAGGGTAATTAATTTAACTTATTTTAAAATGTTTATTTATTTTTATGTTCATTGGTGTTTTGCTTGCATGTGTATCTGTGCAAGTGTGCCAGATCCTCTGGAACTTGGGTTATAGACAGCTATGAGCTACATTTTGGGTGCTTGGAATCCGAACCCTGGTCCAGTGCTCGTAACTGTTGAGTCATCTCTCCATCCCTAATTTTATTTTAAGACAGGGTCTCATTTTGCATCCTTGGCTATCCTTAAAGTCACAGAAACCCATCTGCCTGTTTCCCTAGTGCTAGAATTAAAGGTGAGCACCACTAACCACAATGAACAGCTTTTAGTTTTGAGTAGCCATGTTTTAAAAAATAAGCACACTGAGCTAGAGAGATGGCTCAGCGGTTAAGAGCACTGATTGTTCTTCCGGAGGACTTGAGTTCAATTCCCAGCACCCACATGGCAGCTCACAACTGTCTGTAGTTCCAGTTACCAGTTCCAGGCAAACACCAAGGCAAATAAATAAAAAAAATTTAAATAAAAAATAAACACACACACAAAGTGTGGTGGTGCACACCTATGGTGCCAATTACTAAGGTGGCTAAATTCAGAGCATTAATAAAGTTCAGGAATCAAGACCAGGCTGGGTAGTACAGAGAAATTCTCTTCTCAAATAAAAAGCAAATCAGACATGATGGTGCATACCTGAGGCAGAGGCCAGAGGTTCTTGAGTTCAGAGCTAGCTTGGTCTACACAGCAGGGCTCTGGCTTGGTTGGCTTTGTTGAGATTCTACTGTTGGTTTGGTTTTGTTTGGTTTGGGTGAAGGCCAAAGGATCTTGAGTTCAGAGCCAGCTTGACCTACAGCAGGGCTTTGGGTTGGTTTTTGTTGAGGGGGCGAATTATTGTTGGTTTTGCTGGATTGTTTTGTTCTGTTTTGTTTTGAGACAGGGTCTTTCTGTATAACTACCCTGGCTGTCCTGGAACTCACTTTGTAGAATAAGCTGGCCTCTAACTCACAGAGATCTGCCTGCCTCCCAAGCATAGAATTAAAGGTATGTGCCATCAAGCCCAGCTAAGTTTTGCCTTTTTAAAACAAAATTTTTTATTTATTTTATTTTATATGTACGGGTATTTTGCCTGTATGCACATATATACATACATGCCAAGCCATGTGAATGCCTGATGCCATGGGTCCCCTGGAACTGGAGTGAGTGGTGAGCCTCTGTGTGGGTGCCAGGAATCAAACCCTCTAGAGAAGCAAATCGAATGCTCTAGCAAAATAGCCACTACTCCTGACCTAGCCATTTCTCCAGTCCCTGATTTTTGTCTTTTTGAGGCAGGCTCATGTAGCTCAGGCTGACCTTGGATTCCCTCTATAGCAGAGGATGAGTGTGAACTTCAGGATGACCTTGGATTCCCTCTATAGCAGAGGATGAGTGTGAACTTCTGATTCCCCCTGCCTCAACTCTCCCACAATGATTGCAAGTGTGTACCACCATGCCTGCTTTATGTGGTTCTGGAGTTGAACCCAGGGCTTTGTGCAGGCCTGTTGTAAAAGGTTCTGGCCCAGACTTTCTGGGCCTGGACCAAAGGTCTAGGTCCCACTCTCAGCCCTGTTTAGCCTCAAATAATTACACACAGGCTTATATTAATTTTGTGCTGATCCTTCATCTGAACTCAACCTATCTCGTTCAGCTGTGCGGCTCGGTACCTTTTCTCAGAGAAGCATTTCCTCTGAATCTCCTGGCAGCTCTGGCAACCCTGACATCTGTCTCTGGTGTCTGTCTTCTCTGAGATGTTCCTGAGTTTTCTTAGCCTGGTAGCCCCACTCACACTTCCTGTTTGCCTTTGGACAATCAGCTTTTATTAAACCCATAGATGGGACAATAATCCCACTACACATGCCTGTAAAACATGCTCCGAACTGAGCTACATCCCCAATGCCAAGACTATTTAAGAAAGAAAAGGGGCTGGGAAGATGGCTCATCGGGTAAGAGCACTGACTGTTCTTCCGGAGGACCTGAGTTCCAGCATCCACATGGCAACTCACAACTGTCTGTAATTCCAAGATCTGACACCCTTACACAGTTATACATGCAGGCAAAACACCAATTCACATTAAAACAATGAAAAAATAAATATTTGGGCTGGAAAGATGGCTCAGAGGTTAAGAGCACTAACTGTTCTTCCAGAGGTCCTGAGTTCAATTCCCAGCAACCATATGGTGGTTCACAGCCATCTATCTTGAGATCTGGTGCCCTCTTCCGGCACACAGGCATAATGGAGGCAGACTGTTATATACATAATAATAAATCTTAAAAAATAGAATTATTTATGGGCTGGAGAGATGGCTCAGAGGTTAAGAGCACTGATTGTTCTTCCAGAGGTCCTGAGTTCAATTCTCAGCAACCACATGGTGGCCCACAACCATCTATGATGACATCTGGTACCCTCTTCTGTATACTGTATATGTAAGAAATAAATAAATCTTTAAGAAAGAAAAGAAGGAAGGAATGAGTGGAGGGAGAGAGGAAGGAAAGAAAGAAAGAAAAAGAATCAGTGTGTCACATTCCTGTAATCCCAGCACTTTGAAGGTTGAGGCAGGAAGAGTGGGAATTCAAACCTTGATAAAATGTTGTCTTTTATATTTAATTGATATTAAAAATGTTACTGAGGGGGACCAGAGATGTAACTCATTGGCAGAGTACTTGTCCAGCATGTATGAGAAGGCCTTGGAGTTCCATGGACAGCTTGTACAGTGTGAAATTTTTTTTAATTTTGAAGGGGCTGGAAAAATGACTCAGCCCTTAAGAGCACTTGCTGTTCTTCCAAAAAATCTGGCTTTAATTCCTAGCAAATATATATATATATGTGTGTGTATGTGTATATATACACACACATATATGGCTCACAACCATCTCTAACTCCATTTCCAGGGGATCTGATGCCCTCTTCTGGCCTCTGCAAGCATTCTTGTGATGCACAGATATATATGCAAGCAAAATGCCCATACACACAACATAAAATAAAAATCACTTAAGTTTGTTTTGTTTTGTTTGAGACAGAATCTCATCATGTAGCCCTGGCTGGTCTAGAACTCACTATGTAGAGCAGGATGGCCTTCAACACACTGAGATTCACCTGCCTCTGTGTCCCCCAAACACTGGGATTAAAGATGTGCATGATCACACCTGACAAGATTTGTTTTATTTTTAATAATGTGTCTGTGTGTAGGTATGTGCACATGTGCATGGGTGCCATCAGAGGACAGAAAATGGTGTTGGATCTCTAAGACCTGGAGTCATAGGTGATTGCTAGCCACCAAACATGGGTCCTGAGAACTGAACCTGGGTCGTATACAAGAGCAATATATACTTCTAACCACTGAGCCTCTAAAGGCATTTTCTCTTTCTCTCGTTCTTCCTTTATTTCTTTCTTTCTTTATCTCTTTCTTTCATTCTTTCTTTGGGGATGGTGGGGTTCTAGACAGGGTTTTTCTGTGTAATTACCCTGGCGGTCCTGGAACTCTCTCTGTAGACTAGGTTGGCCTTGAATTCACAGAGATCTGCCTGCCTCTTCCTCCCAAGTGCTGGAATTAAAGGAGTGCACCATCACTGCCTGGTTTTAAATGGTTTTTAAATACCTATGTTATGTGTATGGGTGTTTTGCCTTCATGTATGTCTATGCACCATGTATGTTTAGTGGCCATAGATGCCAGAAAAAGGTGTCAGATTTCCTGGAACAGGAATTACAGGCAGTCAAGAGTTGCCATGTGGGTGCTGGGAATCGAATCTAGGTCTTATACAAGAGCAGCCAGTGCTCTCGACCACTGGGACACCTTGATAGGAAGGGTATTTGGACCCATCTTATAGATAAATAAAATAAGGCCCAGAGGTATCAACCTTCTCAAGCAACACAGAGGTAGCAGTTCCAGAGCCAGGTACTACAAGCATCCCAAGATCTCCTGCTTGGAGGCCTCCTTTCTCCACATGCTGAACACTCACAGTTGATTCAAGGCAGCCCCAACTAATCCCTACTGATAGCCAGATACAAAGGTTCAGCCTCCTGCCTCAGTTTCTCCTTTTTCCCAGCACTGATTTCACCACTGACTTGAATGTCTCTCCTAAGGGACATTATGTTCACAGGGACTCAGGACAGCAAGCTCCACACAGCCTCCAACACTCCTGCTATGGACTCCTCCCTCCACAGACAGGGAGGGACGACGGACCAGGGACCAAAGCCTGCCAGGTCACAGAATGGAACCTTCTCAGAGGGAGCCCGGGCAGGCGTTTCCCACATGGACAGCATTCTTATTGCACATGTCTGACATACACTGAGTGGCCTCTGCTCTGCTGACCACAGATCCTTTAGAAGTTTAGAAGTGACTTCTAGAGAAACACAGCTGTGGGTGAGCTCCTGCATTTGGTGGAAACAGAGAGAAAGAGGGGAGCAATCTGTAAGAATAACATTGCCATGACATTTAAGGAGCTCCCTACGTAACAGGATGCTTTTGTGTGTTTTGTTCATTCCAGAGTCTCCCTATCTAGCCCAGATTGATCTCAAACTCTTCATCCTCCTGCCTCAGTCTGGAATTACAGGCCTGCACCATCAAGGCCCATTGAAAAGGTCAGGAATCTTCCAGAAATGGTAGTCACTCTGGGGTTTTGGGACACTTTCAATCAACCCACCCTTGGCAATGGAACTCCAGGTCCTCAGGCTCCCTCCTGAAGCCAGATGTCCTGGATCCACTTGGGTCCCCAGGGCTGCCACTGTCAGCCTCTCAAAGCATAAGTTGGCCGTGAGTTGATTCCTGGCTGACTGCAGCCCAGTCCTTCCTTCCACCTCCCTGGCAGCCCAAGGAGTCAGTAGCTGAAAATTTACTAAGGCTGACTTCTGTCCTACACAGCCTGTGGCCACTTGACCTTTGGCTCCCAGGCAAAGGGACTTTCGGGACTCTGCCCTATCTAGTGTTTAGCTCTCCGCAAAACAGAAAGAGGCCAAAGAAAGTGGATTGCAGGGGCTAAGGAGGGGGGGTAGATTTGGCTTCTCTTCAGAGCCAGTCTTCTCTTCATAGCCAGAAAACAAATCCTAACTCTTGACCAACCCTTTCCAATAAAAGATGCCCTCCCCAGCTCATTTGGGGATGGGGGGATCTTTGTTTGTAATTCAGAATCTTTCAGAGCAGAGGAAGCAAGGAAAAACACCCAAGTGGACCTCACCACTCGCTTCCAAGTGCTACCCCATCTTTCTTTTCTTTCTTTTTTTTTAAATGTATTTATTATGTATGCAGGGCTCTGCCTGCATGTATCCCTACAGGCCTGAAGGGAGCACCTGATCTCACTACAGATGGAAATGAGCCACCATGTGGTTGCCAGGAATTGAACTCAGGACCTCTGGAAGAGCAGCCAGTGCTCCCAACCTCTGACCCATCCTTCCAGCACCCCCACTTTTTAATTTATTTACTAGCGATCTTTCTTTCCTTAGAGTTTCCAACTCAAAGCTGTCCCAGGGAACAAAACACTTCTCTCCCATACACACCATTTTATTTTATTAATTAGAGGATTTATTCAACAAACGCATTTTTATTTACTTATGTGTATGGTGCCTAGTACCTACAGAGGCCAGAAGAGAGCATCAGATCCACTTGGAGTTGTGAGCTGTAAGGAGAACTGAACCAGAGTCTTCTAGAAGAGCAGCCAGTGCTCTTAACTGTACTCCAGCGCTCACACCCATTTTATTATATCTGATTCTGGTCACAGGGAAATCTCTGTAGTTGCCAGAAATTACACAGTATAGGGATGCCTGCTGTCACTGGTACCTAAACCAATAATAATCACAAATGCTTTGGAGATGGTTGTGAGCTACTATGTGGATTCTGGGAATTGAACCCAGGACCTCAACAAGAGCAGCCAGTGCTCTTAACCATGGAGCCATCTCTCCAGTCCTGATTTATTTCTAGTTACATTTATTTGTGTGTGTGCTATGTGTTGTGTGTGCATATGTACATGAGTGCAGGTGCCCATAGAGACCAAAGGCATCAGTTGTCTCTGGAGCTGGAGTTTACAAAACTTGGGTTCTCAGCAAGAGCAGTGTGCACTCTTAACCACTGCACCATTTCTTCAGCCCTGAAAGCAAATATAGTTGGTGTATTCAATTGCAATTAACTTTTATACATAGTTATTTTCTACAGAGTTTTTCAGTACCAGGAGTTAAACCAATGGCAGGCAAAAGCCCTGCCAGGAAGCTCACTTCTTGCTCTCATGAACAGTTTTGGGGTGTTGTGGATGGAAGCTCACCTCCTGCTCTCATGAACAGTTTTGGGGTGTTGTGGATGGAAGCTCACCTCCTGCTCTCATGAACGGTTTTGGGGTGTTGTGGATGGAAGCTCACCTCCTGCTCTCATGAACGGTTTTGGGGTGTTGTGGATGGAAGCTCACCTCCTGCTCTCATGAACGGTTTTGGGGTGTTCATTGCCCATGCTAGTCAAGTGCTCACCGCTCAGCTACATGTCTCACACCCTTTTCTGTGATTTTTGTCTTTGAGCTAAGATCTTGCTATGTAGTGTAGAGTGGTCTGAAACTCACCACCCTCCTGCCTCAATCCAGAGAACTAAGGTTTACAGGAATGTTCTACCACACTGGACAGCTTTATAAATTTTGTTTTATACATGAATAAATAAATATTTTTTAAAAAAATAAATTAAATAAATTTTGTTTGTTTATTTTTCAAGATAGGGTTTCTCTGTGTAGCCTTGCTGTCCTGACTCATTCTGTAGACCAGACTGGCCTCAGACTCAGAGATCTGCCTGTCTCTGCCTCTGGGACTAAAAGTGCGAGCCACCACCATTCAACCAGCTTTATAAATTTACATACTGCTTTTTCTCAGCTGCTTTTAGCTCTAACTAATCCTTTTGTCAGACTAGCCTGTTTCCAGTGGCCTGTTGTGCCATCTCTACAGACTCAGCTTTACCTCACAGCAGTTTGTGCCAATAGATTTGGGAAGCTGCTTTGAAACAGTTTCTGTTTCCTTTGAATAGAAAATAAATTTGACTGATTTGTCTGCTCTGTCTGGGCCTTTGTGAACTTTTCAGGCAGACAAATGTCTCCCAACTTTGGGTAAGTTACAACTTGATTGAAGCTGGGGCTCAAATTCACAGAGTAACCTCACTGATCCCAGTGACCACAAGGGGGCAGCCGAGTCCATGTGTCCACACGTGGAGGTCAGAGGTTATGAGCATGTTTCTCTATTCTGGCTTCCTTTAAAACTTTATTTTCATCCTCTTTCTCTCTCTCTCTCTCTCTCTCTCTCTCTCTCTCTCTCTCTCTCTCTCTCTCTTTCTCTCTTCCCCCCCCCCAGCATGTATGGTTGTGTACATGCTGCACATGTGGAGGTCAGAGGAAAACTTTGTAAGGTCACTTTCAGTTTTCTCCTTTCATGTTTTCATAGGCTTCAGAGGTCTGAGACCATCAGGCTTGCAAAGCAAGTGCCTTGTCACTGACTCTTCTAGCTTTAGTTTCTGAGGCAGAATCTTGTACTGAACCAGTGGGTCCCCAGGACCTGCCAGGCTCACCTGTCATCACACACTCACACACACACACACACACACACACACACACACACACACACAGTGC